>JBBBDQ010000338.1:90000-157500 GCA_037127315.1 Ascarosepion bandense | reverse complement strand
ATCAAATATGTAAGAAACTATCCAGCGTTTATAATATTTTGTTCCAGAAAGGTAATATAATCAATAAAAGAAAAATAATTTATTGATTAATTTCAGGCGGAAATTTGTTAGAAACGTTATAATTTTAATTAAAAAAATTCCTTTAGGCGTCAAATAACTTGACAGCACTTACAAAATAAGATATTAAATTTTAAGACGCTGTCAAGTTATGTGTCTGCTAATGAACTATTTTATTATTATTTTTTATTATTCTAAATGTATATCTGTTATTAATAGATAAAAAAGCAAATTCTACACATGACGTCACTTGCATTTAATATCACTTAAATTTAAAATTAAAATAAACATTACTGCTAAAATTTACCCGGATGAATTTAATCAAAGCTTTTCTCTATTGTGATTAACATTAACGCGCTGGAGACTGACCTGATTTGTTCGAAAGTACTCGAAAAAAATATGATGAACTTTTGCATAAATGTTTTTTCTAAAAAACATATATAATCTGGATTCGCGACACAGTGCAAGCAAATAATGTAATTTTAATGAATGTCATAAAATATTAAACATAGTGATAACTATTATTATTATTATTATTACTATTTTTTAAAATTATTATTACTATTAATTTGGGTCGATTTCAATAAAACTCCTGCTAAGAATACGTTATCCGGGCCTGTCTCAGTATTTGTTGTTATCTCATTTGAGAAAGTATAGTTAAGAAACTAACTCCGTTGACTGAATCGGTAGGTTAGTGAATTGGGTTCTCATAGGGTGTCCTACTATTGTTAGGTGGTTTTGACAAAGCCTAAGAATAGAAAGTCAAAGCGGGCTTTGTTATGTTGTGGAGCGTAAAAGTTCAGTATAGGGAATCTTAATAAAATATCCACATCTATCTATCTATCTATCTATCTATCTATCTATCTATCTATCTATCTATCTATCTATCTATCTATCTATCTATCTATCTATGCCTGTTTGTGTATGCATTGTTAAAGACAGATAAAAGCGATGTGACTAGTTAGATAAATGAACAAATAAATATTTAATTTATTTAACAAATTAAAATTATAAATGACTAATTTTTTTTTTTTTTGTACAGAAGAAAGACGTTATTTCAAATTCGTAATAATTTCACTTAAAATACAATTTTAGATCATAAAAAGTATAAATAATTATCCATGAAAAGAATACTTTGTGTGGACCTATTAATATGCAAGGGAATACTTTTTTTGAGTTAATTTGAGTTTTATTACAATACTTTTCATGAGAAATAAAAAGACGTAATATAGACGACTTTGGACTGGATTTTATTTTCTGTAAAATTTACAAACATTCCTAGCGATTCTCAGGTAACTTCTTCTTTCTGTTTTTGTTTCAAAGTTGGCTTTATACACAAATGCAAATCTATCTATCTATCTATCTATCTATCTATCTATCTATCTATCTATCTATCTATCTATCTATCTATCTATCTATCATTCTAAAACCATTTCCCAATCGCGACACTGATGACTCACCCACAAGAGACGCAATTCCATTATAAGGAAGAATATAATAAATACCAAGAATCAAAATAAAAAAACATGGAAATGAAATTAGAAATAGAATACAATAAAGGAATTATGGAGGTGGGACATATAGAATATTAAATTCTAAACGAACGAAAGAAAAACAAACCCAATATAAAAAGTGATAAAAAGCTAGAAATGAACAAAATATATTGCACCCTCTCTCTCTTTCTTACATATACACACATACACATTGTGTGCGTGTTTGTGTGTATTTACATATATATGCGTTTACACACACACACACACACACACACACACACACACACACACACACACACATATATATATATATATATATATATTGTAGAGACTAATGGATAAGGAAATGGACAGAGATTAATGCATAACTGGGGACCTAAGCAGGTATAAAAGCACTCAAGTCAAATCTACATTATTAGATTTGGGTCAGCGGTCAGAGAGAAACCTAAGGTAGACTAATGTATAAACCGTTTGAAAGATTTAGCCACTTTTATGTTCATCAGAGATAACATAGTTAGTGAGAAGATAAAAAATGTGCCCTGGTTCATTGGGTAGACAACTTGGGACATTTGCCAATCATCTCAGTGGAGATATGGACGCTGCAGTTATGGTTTTTTATTTGAAACTCTACCGAATGAAAAAAAAATTATCTTCACTCTGTGTCAGTTGATTGCGATATATTATATAAGTGTATAGACACGAATTTCCCTATTTCTCTCTTCGTCACTCTCTGTCTCTCTATCTCCCACACACACGCACCTATATGTATATATATATATATATATATATATATATATATATATATAGAGAGAGAGAGAGAGAGAGAGAGAGAGTGTGCAAAAAAGTACTACTAGCAGCTGGAGAATATTGTGGTCTGTGAGCATACACATAGACAAAAGGAAAAAGCAAGTTTCTTCTGGAAAGCATGAATTTATAAAGACTGCGACTGCTACTACGTATATACTCTACAGCGAACCTGCAGTTTTTGTGGCAGAGACATAATATATATATATATATATATATATATATATATGGATATATGCGTATATATATGTGTGTGTATATCTATCTATCTATCTATCTATGTGTGTTTATATATGTGCATATAATGCGTTTTTTGTATGTATATATATATATGTATATATATAAAACAGAAAGAGAGAGGTAGGGGAATGTGTCGGCAGTTACCATTCTGAATTCACGCGATAACTATAAATGTACTGTCTCAGTTATTAACTAGTATTTCCTTATAAAGACATACGATAGAATATTTTAAGCACTATATATATATATATATATATATATATATATATATATATATATATATAAGTGACAAATTTATTTTCCCTGAAGATTCGTTTAGGTGAAACCTTGGTAGGTTTGTTGGCTCACTAGGTTAATTTACTTATATATATATTTGAGTGTGTGTGCGTGTGTGTATGTGAATTTACTTGAATGATGTTGGAAACTTCTGAGCCCCACTAAGAAAAACAATTTTTTTGTTCAAAAATGAGAAGTTAGTCAGGCACAAAACATTACATGATTACACCTATCTATCTATCTATCTATCTATCTATCTATCTATCTATCTATCTATCTATCTATCTATCAGTAGATATACATATATTAAAGTTTGGTTGTCTACACTAGAAAAGTGTACATATATAAGATAACTCCAAGATCAGAAGAGGTAGAGTATTCTACATCAATCTGGCATTCCCAGACTATAATTATAAATAAAAATTAAATGAAGAATAAAATAAATAAATAACTGAATACAAACTCTTGATATCATACAGTCTTTTTAGTTTTTATTACTGTAAAATATGTCATATTTAAATCTTTACTAACTTAGATTTATATATGTGCGTGTATGTATTTAAGGATGCAGACTTGTATATGTAAGTGTATAAAAATTATGCATCTATCTATCTATCTATCTATCTATCTATCTATCTATTTATCTATCTATCTATCTATCTATCTTCGACACGTATAATGATACACATTCTTCCTGATGAAAATAAAAGAAATATTTACGTATATTGTCATTATTCATCGTGCAGATTATGACGCTTAATACACTTTAAGATAAAGGAAAACTTCATTGTTCTTGATTTTTTTACGCATGCAGTGTTGAAGCAGGAGAGGAAAAAAATGCATTAAATTTCATTTTTCAACAGATGAAATTTTTACACATTCTTTCATTTTTTTTTTTTTTTGTACAACTTTTGCAGACGATCAACGAAAAGAGTCAGTTCCGGCGAAACTCATAAAATTGAAAATTTATCGACGTTTAAAAAGTATCATAGGAGTGTTTTTTTTTTTGTTTTGTTTTTTAATTTTTTCGTTTATTGTATTCAACAGTCTTTTCACAATATAAAAAGTTCATATTAGTTTTCATAATGAGTTTTTAATGACAAAATTATTGTATTCTTTTTAGAGTGCAGTTATAATGTGCAATTTTTTTCACTGGTTTCATTTTGCGAATACTTTCTTTGAACAAACTGAGATATATTAATGACTTTTTCTTAAAACTTAAAATATGAACAAGTGTTATTTGTAACATAAAATCAAGTAAATATTAAATATTGAATTGTAATTATTACCCTTGGTGCTAACTCTTGAATTGTTTAGTATCAGATAAAATTATGAAGAACGTAGCTGAGTGTTTAAATTTTGTTTATTTTCTGAGGAAATTTTAGTGCTTTATATATAGTTGTTTATAAGAGTTTGGAATAATTTTCATAGTTGACTTAGAAATTAGATTTTTTTTGTGAAGCCATGTAAAATGTTATTTTGTTAATTTGTCTTCCAGTATTAAAGTCCATTCAAGAAATAGGCAAATTTAAAAGAAATATTTTATAACTTCTGTTGTTAGATTATTTCATTGTACGTACAATAAAGAATCTATCCAGCTAAAAAATAATTATCTATCTATCTATCTATCTATCTATCTATCTATCTATCTATCTATCTATCTATATCTATATCTATCTATCTATATCTATCTATCTATCTATCTATCTATCTATATCTATCTATCTATCTATCTATCTATCTATCTATCTATCTAATTTTGTTCATATCTATCTATCTATCTATCTATCTATCTATCTATCTATCTATCTATCTCATTTTGTTCATATCTATCTATCTATCTATCTATCTATCTATCTATCTATCTATCTATCTATCTATCTGTCTGTCTGTCTGTCTGTCTGTCGATTTTATTAATATAGCAAAAAATATTCATTAAAAAGCAAAACAGTAAATGTATAAAAATGGTTTAACTTTTTGCAATATTTACGAGCTATCTCAGTTTTCATATCTATCTATCTATCTATCTATCTATCTATCTATCTATCTATCTATCTATCTATCTATCTATCTGTTTGTTTGACTGTCTGTCTGTCAATTTATTTATCTAAAAATATTCATTAAAAAGCAAAACAGAAATGTATAAAAATGATTTAACTTCCTGCAATATTTACTAGCTATCTCAGGTTTTATATCTATCTATCTATCTATCTATCTATCTATCTATCTATCTATCTATCTATCTATCTATCTATCTGAAATATTCATTAAAAGTAACGCAGTATTAGTCTTTTCAATATTAATTTTGCAATCTTAATCAAGGAATTATTTAATTAAATGCCTAAAAAAGGAATTATTTAATTAAATTCTTAACAAAGAAATTATTTAACTAAATTCCTAACAATGAATTCATTAATTTATTTCTTAGTTGGCCGAATGAATACATTTATTCTATTTACACAGCACTTTTATGGAATGGTATCCATACATGTTTTGTTTCATTTATTTTTTTTTATAATTCATTCAGCCGTTATCAAACTAGGAAATTAAGAACCTCTATTTCGATACCTAAGGTTTAAAATGAATTATTATAAATGAAAACGCATTCTTGACTCTTTCTTTTTAGCTTTAATTGAATACTCTGGTTCATTTCAAATAGATAATGATTGGAACTTTCTTTTAGTTTCTTTCGATAAGATAATTAAAATCGGTCATTTTTTTTTACACATTTTGACACATTTTGACACATTTGTCAACAAAAAGTTAATCCTCGGTTTAAAAATCTTCCAAAAATAAAATATACTTTTCTGAAAATTTATTAGATGTGTATTAGCTGATTTAATGTATAATTAGTCTGATTTGAAAAAATATTACTTACATTAAGTTTAAAATAACAGAGAAATGGAATTTTAAAGCAAACAGTGGATGTGATTACATACTTCCGTTATTGCTCGTTAATCCCGGAACAAGAGATTAAATGTGTTGACAAATTTTATTGTTCTACAAAGACTTTATCTGTTAAAACATAATTTAAGAAAATTACGGGTGAAATTTTTTAATATAATTTTTAAGTACTCAGTAATCTTAAAAGTGTTGGAAAATATTCTCCGTAATCTAGTTTTTGGAATGTGGATTTAAATTTTCTTGTAGTCATCGCTCTTATTTTCTGATAATGTCATGTATGGTCTACCATACATAAAAGAAACCTAGCATGTTATATAATACTTTATATAGCTAACAAAAATAAAAAAATATTCCTGGTGAAAACTGATTTGTATTAAGCTTTTCCATTTTTGAATAGTGAATATAGTTTTTACTTAATAACAATATCACGTAAAGTAATGCAGAATTTTAAAAGATATTATAAATTATTATCATAAAAATAAAAATAAAAAATTTCAAAAGTGAAAATAATTCTTGTAAAAATTCATTATTCATCGAAAAATTTTTTCTTAAGGCAATAGTGTTCTTAATAAATCTTACTTATAAAAACAATTAAAAACCTTTTTAACCTTACTAATAAAAGCAGTTAAAAGCTTTTCTAATTTTACTTATAGAAACAATAAAAAAGCTTTTCTAATCCTACTTATAATAACAAAAAAAAAAGTAAGATTAGAAAAGCTTTTAAGCTTTTCTAATCTTACTTCTAAAAGCAATTAAAAACCTTTTTAATCTTACTTATGAAATCAATTAAAAGCTTTTCTAATTTACTTAAGAAACAATTAAAAGCTTTTCTAATCTTACTTATAAAAGCAATTAAAAACTTTTCTAATATTACTTATAAAAACAATTAAAATATTTTCTAATCTTACTTATAAAAGCAATTAAAAGCTTTTCTATTCTTACTTACAAAACTAATTAAAAGCATTTCTAATCTTACTTACAAAAGCAATTAAAAGTTTTTCTGTTCTTACTTATAAAAGCAATTGAAAGCTTTTCTAATACTTCTTATAAAAACAATTAAAAGCTTTTCTAATCAAATATTGTCTTCATTTTTTTTGCATTTTTAATTTTACGATTCGGAGCAAATTTTCGAGAAATGAGTAGTAGTTTGAAAAAATTTAGGGTTTCCATTTCCAAATACTCCTGCTTTTAACTATTAAAAAAAATTCGGATGAAAATTTAATTTCTCGAAATTTCATGAAATCATAAAGTGTGTGTGTGTGTGGGGGGGGGGTAACGCATGCAAAAATAGTTACCAAGTTTTCTACAACAATAAAGATTTCAAAAATAATATAATTCATTTGTGAATAAACTATCAAAGTTTCTTTGTTATTTGATTTCTGCAAAAAATTCCAAATCTATATATTTCACCCCTCCAAAAAACGACAAAAAAAAAAGAAAAAACACTCATCGTAAATATTACTGAGGTAAAAATCTCCCCACCAAAAAACAAAAACAAAAAAAAAAACACAAGATTTTTTACCAAAATTTCGAATGTGCTAGATTAGATTAAAAAATTTAATAAATATGAAAGAAATAAATACTTTTGTTTTTTCTCGTAGTAATAACATAAAGAAATGACGAAAAGCTTTCTTTTTATTAAGCTTGCGACGTTTTTTTCATAATACTATGCTGTTTTTCAGCAAAAGGTAGACGTGCATAGTATAAGGAAAAGCTGCTGGCCAAATGAATCCAATAAATGCACATTCAGGACCTATTTCATTGGCTGAGAATGTTTGAAATTTTCTCGCGATGCCTGTGGTCCAGGATTTTGCATACTGATCACTAAAAGCAAAACACGTTTTCCATTTGGAACAAAACAATCTTCCTATCTCGTCTTTATTTGTCTATAAACACCCGCTTCCACACGCAGAAATAGATAGATAGATAGATAGATAGATATTAACTAGGATATAAAAACATCCTAAAGTAGCTAGCTAGATAGATAGAAAGCTTGTCCATGGTGATATTAGAGTTATTAGGTTTTCACATATCTGTATATAAATAATTATTTCTATTAGTTTTTGTTGTAATCTGAGCTTTCACAAAGTCGTTGGTTTCAAATTTTGTGTTCGTAAACATTTCTGAGCTGTTCCCTAACATGATGAAAAAGACACCATCACCTGGCGACACCAGTTAAAGTTAGGATACCACCTTTATTTACTCTCTCTCTTGCTTTGGCTATAATGTTACAGACGCTACAGAGAAAAATACAAATACACTACAAACCAATGACATGAAAATGCGTAAAAGAAAAAATTACTAGCATTTTACATAGTTTAAGCAGAACGTTTCTTAAGAAACTACTCAATAAATAAGTAGATTAACAATAGCCAATTAATAAATAAATGTTCGAATAATAAATGTTTAATTGTCCTAAATTTATCAATTAATACAGAAATGTGCATTTTCGATATAAAATTATAAATGTAGGAAAATTAAAAATAATAACAACTTTAGTATCAAACTTATATTTGCTGGGAGTCAATTATATAAAATAAATCAAATATATTATTACGTAAATAATTTCAAATAAATTAATAAATAATCATTAAAATTAAAAATAATAACAACTTTAGTATCAAACTTATATTTGCTGGGTGTCAATAATATAAAATAAATCAAATATATTATTACGTAAATAATTTCAAATAAATTAATAAATAATCATTAAAATTAAAAATAATAACAACTTTAGTATCAAATTTTTTTTATATTTGCTGGGTATCAATAATATAAAATAAATCAAATATATTATTACGTAAATGATTTAAAATAAATTAATAAATAATCAATATATTTCAATATTACGATAATTTAAGAATCTCTATTTTTAGAATTATATGATCGTTGGTATATTAGCTGTGCTTATGCATTTCTTTCGAAAAATTATATTTTATAACAACGAAATTATTAAAAATATTGATAATATTTTTTATCAACTAATTTTTAATATAAATGTTGTCAAGTTCTTAACGGGCTATAGTTAAATATTTCAATTTTAAAATTTGGAATTTAAGATTCATGTTTATACTTAGAGTATTCAACAGATTTATCGGAGCCTCTGACTTTGATGAGCAATATTACCCAAAACTCTGATGTTGGATAAGAGATAAGTAGCTTAAACATTTATTCATTAACTGACCATATACAGTGGGACCTGTTGTATGAGACCACTCCTACAGTAATCAAAAATATAGACAGTTGGTCGCTCACTAAAGACTCGTGACCTATCCTCTCCACGATCGTATATTTCACTCTCCAAAATGTACATATTTTACTATTTTACCATGTCTAGTAATCTAGGATATCGGCTCGGAACGAGAACTCGGGGAGCCGAGTTCGAATTCCAGTTGAATTCATTGCATTCACTTACGCGCAAATACCCTTGGGAAAAGTATTAATCCGTCTCTTCCCTCCAGTTATGGGTTAAATAACAGGACAGATTGGGTTCTATAGCCTTGGCCGGCAACCAGTCTACTGCAGAAAGCAATGGCAATCTACTGCGGGATAATCTTCTCCTCAGTCAGTCATGTTTCTTTCGAGACATGATCGCCCAAGCGTGTTTCACGTATGGCGCTTAACTGACTGAATCTAGTAATAAATAAATGAGAACATAAAATGGTCTAACTTAGAAAAAATTATTCCGATAATTAGTTTCTAACATTAAAAACCTATTTACAACGGTTAACAAAAGAAATAAAAATTACTTATTCCCACTGTAGGCCTTAAAAAAATCAGTTATTGCTGTATGCGTGGTAATTTTTTGGTAATGTGACCCCCTTTCGATTCAAATTGATGTTGGCACTTATTTATTTGGTCTATCATTTCTTGGTCTTCATGAACCAAAGCTTTACAATTTTTTCTGAGAAGTGAGTGATAGTAAAAGAGAATCTGCGATAATATATAGAAAAATAAACAAACATACAAAAAAAAATGACAACGATCAGCGTAGAGAGAGAGAGAGAACGAGAGAAAGAGAGAGAGAGTGAAAGAAAGAGAGAAAGAGAGTAAAACGATTGAGAAAAAATAAAAATAACGAAAGAGATAAACATTGAAAATTTAAATTTCACATAGATGTGATTTTTTTCCCTACGCCCGAATTTATCCAAGTTGGTACAGAAACCGACAAATCTCTTGAACTTGTCAAATGTAATACGTACATGTTAATACAAGACAGCCGCCGTTTGACCACCGCCATTTCAACAAATAATAAAAAAAATTGACACTTCACTACAATAATAAAACAATGAGAAAGTGTTTCTGGCTTAGATTAAAGGAAAATGAAATAGATTACTAACTTAAATTCTCCTAATTTAACAGTTAGGACTGTACTGCCAAAATTAATTTATGTTAAAGTGGTCGCTTGACCAGTGATTTTTATTCTTTCATGCTGGTCGGTGATCGCGTTTTGGAAGAGGTCGCTCACTTGGGTTAATTAACATTAGCAAATTGTCCGTGCATAGAAAAACGGTCGTTAATAGCAGTTGGTCGTTGACGACGGGGGTCGCATACACCAGGTTCCACTGTATATCGGATATACAAATATCGACAGTTTAAAAATTTATAATATATTTTTTTTTAATTTCAGCGAAAGTATAAATTTTTTATACGGAGTCATCTAGTTATTGAAACGACTCATGTGAACCAATTATCAGACAGAATATGCCTATAATCTCTGTGTACATACTTCGAAGGAGACGGTCAAAAGATTGAGTAGACTTTCTTTCAATATTCATATGACCGTAAACTTTTCTACTTCCAATCCAGACGTTTAAATAGAAAATAAATTTAAGTGTAAGCGTTTACTTTCAAGTTTCAATTCATTTATTTCTGTTTACGATTACAAGTTTCAAATATTTTAAATCTGTACAATAAAAACGCTTTATATGCTGAATGTTTTCTGCACATTCTATAATAAATAAACATATTTTTTAGCCATTTCTACTATTTTAATGCACATTTCTAGACAGCTTTCTATTATGAAACGAATTAAAAGCAAATTCGGTATCGAGAATATATATTTTTAAATGTAATGTTCTTTCAGTATATACACAATCATGATTCTCCACAGCGTCTTTTTCTTTATTATCTGTGAATTTCGATGCATTCTTGGGAAAGATAGCGAAGTGGTTTCCCGTCGTCTGCTTTCTCTTCGCGACAAAGGTGTAATGGATAGTGGCTCAGGATGTGAAATCAGAGAGCCGAGTTCGAATTTCAGTCGAGTTCGGGAGATTTATTTACGCGCAGAGACGAAAGATATGAATCCATCTCCTTACTTGAGCGTTGGGTAAATAATGGGATTTTTGCATAGAAAAACATAATTAATATTCTCTAGTCAAAAACAGTGTTCGGTTCGAAATTCATAGCACCTAAGCAGGCAGGAGCGTACAACGCCCGAAACGTCAACAAATATGAGAACAATAGCCTGAATAATGTAAATACTACTTCATCTCAGAAATATCATCATTTATCCATCACACCCAGATGGTGCATAGGGCAGCAACTTTTTGTTGCTGTAACAAACTGTTTTTACGGGGCAGGGTTGTAAACCCTGCACCCAACTCCCAAACCTGGAGGACCGGTGGACCATTCTTGGTCCTTACGTTTACAGCACCTGGTATTCCCAAATGCTCACCTATTTAAGTACTGACCAGGCTCAATATTGCTTAACTTCGGTGATCGGACGGGAACCGGTGTATTCAACACGATATAGCCGTAGACATCTCAGAAATATAGATACATATTATATATTTTACTCTACCGACCTAAATATTCCAGAAATCTTATTAAAAATAATGCTCTCACCGGCAGGATTCGAACCAGCGTTATATATATATATATTAACAGTCGACAAGGTCCACGTATGATCATGATAGTACATAAAAAGTAATGAAAATAATATTTTTTGCATATTTTTAAGCCTTTTATATTTTCAAGGTTTATTTAGTTGACATGTTGAAGTACAATTTTAAAAAAAAACAAGAATTTATTGCCTAAAATACCTTTCTGTCAGTAAACTACTTCTATGAGCCTAGTCCCTTCAGGACGTAGGCGATCATGGCCTTTCACATCTTCCTATCCCTTGTAGCTCTTAACACTCTTTCTCTTGTTACTCCTTCCAAACCCTGCTCTGGCATCCCCTTACTCAAACACATCAAATATGTCACACATTGCATTTCATTGTCTCTCTTTCGCTCTATCTCTCCTGTAAGTATCAGATTCTCTAAGCCGCCCTTTCTCATTACATGACTCAGAAACTTCAGCTGTCTTTTCCTGATGCTAAGTATAAGTTTCGTTTTCATTTCCATCCTTTCCCAAACCTCGTTGTTTCTCACATATTCGGTCCATGGTATCCTCAGCATCCTTCTGTAGAACCACATTACGTTTACTTCAAGTCTTTCCTTCATCTATGACTAGCAGTATAGCCCGGCGTTGCTCGGATGTAATGATAAAATATATTGATATAATTTGTTATTACCACATTAGACTGCATTATTATTAATTAGTTATAAAAGAAACTGTTTAGTTGGATTTCCATAATGCAGTTTTTAAAAAAGTCTTAATAAAATTATTTATAATCAGAAGTTAAGAATATACATATAGCACTTACACGACATTATTGTAATATTAGTAAATACATAAATCTGTTTAATATAAACGTTATTTTTAGTAAATAGACGCATTTGAGTTAACATCGCTTTTTTTTCTAAAACAGAGAATTTGTTAAAAAATGGCATATCAACTCAAACATGTGCCCATTATAAATAACGATTGTACTAATAAGAAATAATATTGGATTAAAAATCTATTGAAAATAGCCCTCTCTCCACTTATCTATTAATATCTCTCTCTCTATAATCCTGGTGAAAACTGATTTGTATTAAGCTTTTCCATTTTTGAATAGTGAATATAGTTTTTACTTAATAACAATATCACGTAAAGTAATGCAGAATTTTAAAAGATATTATAAATTATTATCATAAAAATAAAAATAAAAAATTTCAAAAGTGAAAATAATTCTTGTAAAAATTCATTATTCATCGAAAAATTTGTTTTCTTAAGGCAATAGTGTTCTTAATAAATCTTACTTATAAAAACAATTAAAAACCTTTTTAACCTTACTAATAAAAGCAGTTAAAAGCTTTTCTAATTTTACTTATAGAAACAATAAAAAAGCTTTTCTAATCCTACTTATAAAAACAATTAAAAGCTTTTCTAATCTTACTTCTAAAAGCAATTAAAAACCTTTTTAATCTTACTTATAAAATCAATTAAAAGCTTTTCTAATTTACTTAAGAAACAATTAAAAGCTTTTCTAATCTTACTTATAAAAGCAATTAAAAACTTTTCTAATATTACTTATAAAAACAATTAAAATATTTTCTAATCTTACTTATAAAAGCAATTAAAAGCTTTTCTATTCTTACTTACAAAACTAATTAAAAGCATTTCTAATCTTACTTACAAAAGCAATTAAAAGTTTTTCTGTTCTTACTTATAAAAGCAATTGAAAGCTTTTCTAATACTTCTTATAAAAACAATTAAAAGCTTTTCTAATCAAATATTGTCTTCATTTTTTTGCATTTTTAATTTTACGATTCGGAGCAAATTTTCGAGAAATGAAATATACTAATAAGAAATAATATTGGATTAAAAATCTATTGAAAATAGCCCTCTCTCCAATTATCTATTAATATCTCTCTCTCTCTCTCTCTCTCTCACACACACACAGACACATATGTATTATGACTGTTGCAATATATATATATATATAGATTGATTTGACTTATGTCATTAAATTATTTATTCTAATCATCTGCTTCAACTAATCAAAGATCAGTCATTTTTACACACTGTCCCACTGAATATTTGTAAAATATACTGTGTTTAAATCTTTGTAGCTACTGATACTTGGGTCATCTGGTTTTCTGTTATGAGAAGTAAAAACGTTTTAACTTGCTTCTCTGTCCAGCACTTTTTTATTTACTCGGTGATTAGGTATTTATAATTAATAATAATAATAATTATATTTAATTCAGTTTTATAATTTTTTAACTTCAGTATTTTTTCACCTTCCAACAAATTCAGTAACCATTTGTCCGTTGTTATTCAATCACCAGCTATACTGACAACACTTTCAGACTTCGAAATATCGACTGATCATCCTCTCTAGTCCAGGGGGAGCAAAATTAAGATGAAAAATAAAAAGGAAAATCTGACAGATTGTTTGAAATGCCGTTCCAATTAAAACCGATTTTAAAAACAGTATTCATAATTAATAGAGCACAGAAATCGACTGGAAATCTCCATTTTTAAATATCAACTTAAAATTTCATTCGACGGAGATTTAAAGACGAATCGATATATATAAGAGTGTTGAAAGAGACAAAGGCATCGCTTAGCGTCCTGGCAAGTGGAGTATTCTAATTTATTCTTCATTTCCTTTTCAACGATGACCACCCGACGCCTTCCATGTGAAGTTATAATAATAATAATAATAATAATAATAATAATAATAATAATAATAGTGACAGTTTCGTTAGAAAATGTTACGGTTCGGTACTATGATTTTTACGAGTACGCCGTGCAGTTAAAAATGACAGCAAAATATTAATCGATATGCCATACATATTGATGTACTTACTACTGTGTATCTTATATTAAGACATACGAAAAAAAAACCCCAAAAAAACAAAAAAAAAAAACAGCAAAATAATCCAAATTCCTGAGCGTGACATATATATATATATATATATATATATATATATATATATATAATGATTTGTTTGAACATTATTTTTGATCGATACTTGTATTTAAGTAGATATTCTGTTTATAATCAAACAGTATTATATGTCTAATTCTGCCGACCTGATAATCAGGCCGGTAGAAATAAATATATAATACTGTATGATTATAAATAGAATATCTATTTAAATACGAGTATCGATCAAAAATAATGTTCAAACAAATCATTTCAAGTTGTCGGTTGTTTATGACCAGTTTCGTTAATCTTCCTTAATTTCCATAAGATATATATATATATATTTAAAAATATGATGTATTTCGTACTATTTTTTAGTATTTATTGCCAAGTGAATAATTGTAAATAAAAATAGAATGGTTCTTTTTTAATACTGCACAATAACATGTGCATCAAATGAATTCATAAATATTTAATTATTACCTATATTGCAGTTTCATCAATAAAAGAATGAAGAACATTTAGGGAGATTCGGATGAGATCATATTTGCTTCCTTGCCTTGTAAAATTTTGCAAAGTAATAATAACAAAAGAACAATTATATTTTCATTTAGAATTATCCACTTGACAATAAATACTAAAAATAGTATGAAATACATCATTTCTTTAAAAAAACTGGGGTGGCCTAATAATTATGGCGGGTAGTATATATATATATATATATATATATATATATATATATATATATATATATATATATAATTATACAGGTACTTCCACTCATTTTCGAAAACAATAATTTAAATTGAATTATAAAAAAAATTTTCTTGAAACTTTTCTTTTAGTTTTAATTGAAGACTAAATGACTAAATTTACTATTTCCTGTAACCAAAATACTCTGGTGTATTTCAAACAGAAACTATACTGATTGGAATTTAAAATTGTGACATTAATTTTTAATCTTTCAATTTTTCGACCAGTTTTGAGCGATCAGCACATTTGTAAACAAAAGTTAATTCTCGGTTTTAAAAATCTTGCAAAAATAAAATATACATTTGTGACAAAATTATTTTTTGAAAATTAAATTTAATTTTAAATTAATCTGATTTGTATAAGTATTACTTATTTATAGCATGGAATTTAGAATAAAACTATTTCTCAAATACTGAGTTGAACTTTGTTTAACCTTTCCGCCGTAATTGAAATGTGTTGACAGATTGACAAATGAAATAAGGTAAGCGTGTTACGATCACAATTAACATAATTGTACATTTTTTTCCGGTAAGGGAAAGAAACCCTGAAACACATTACTTTTTAATGTACACATATATATTACTATACAAAAAAAAAAATTCAAATACAAAAAAAAAAAAATTAAATTAAAAAATACAATGGCTTTTTGATTTGTATTAAACTTTTCATTTTCCGCTTAGTAAATATAGTCTTCACTTTATAACTTACCAGCCTAACGTTTACGATTCTTGGAAATACTTTAAAAATAGTTTTGAAATTTTATAAATTATTATAATTATTTTTAATTATAATAATCTATAAGGTTTAAAAAATATTTCCTGTACGAAATTGAAGACAGTTCTTTTATAATTTCATTATTGATCGGAAAATATTTTATGTCCTTAATTGATATATTTTATTAAAGCAATTAAAAGCTTATTAATTAAGTAATGTCATAGATTTATTGCATTTTTTATTTTACTACTCAGAGCAGATTTTCTGTAAAAGAGGCTAAATGGATTTAAAAAAATAATAGATTATTTACATTCCCTAATGAATCCTGCGTTTAACTAATAAACCATTTATTGCCTACAGAATTTAATTTATTGAAATTTCATTAATTTACGTAGAGAGTGGGTTAACAGATGTAAAAAGAAAAATATTTTAACCAATATTTTAAAAATAATGAATTGAAAAATAACTTAATTCATTTGTAAATAAGTCCTGAAAGTTTCATTAAAATCCGACAATTATTTGATTTTTGCAAGAATTTCCAAATTAATGTGTTTGTCACGGGAACAATAGTGAGTTATGTAATATTACGTTTTCCGTTGTAAAATCTCGTAACGATTTGTCTCGAAAATAAAAACAAGTTTTTACCAAAACTTCGAACTTGTTAGAAAGGATTATTTTTTTTTTTAAATAATTAAAAAACACTTTGGTCTTTCGTCTTAATAACATAAACATTTTGATGAAAATGTTCGTTTTTATTAAGTTTGGGAAATTTTTCTTCATATTATTATTATTATAATTATTATTATTATTAATGAGAAACATTTGCTATTTCTATATGAGATCATTTTCATTTATTTACGCTAATCATTTTGAAGTGTATCTTGAAATAAAATTTATTAGGCTTTATGCTTAATTATAAAAATATTCACATATATACATATTTACGAAATTTTACAAAATTCGTTACGGAATAGATTAACTCCGACATATTTTCATTCATTTGTTTAAATATTATTTTTTATGGATACTCTTATTTGAGTAGATTGTGTGTGTGTGTGTGTGTGTTTTTTTTTTAATAATTAAACAGCATATTTATTTAGAGCTACTGGCCTAATTAATCGAGAAATGTTGTTAGAAAATTATGCCGGGCGCATATTTTCCTAACAAGATTTCTCGTAGAAGTAAATAAATGCACTATTTAATTATGAAAAAAAAAAAAAAAAAAAAAAAACAGAGCATCTACTCAAGTACGGGTATCCATTAAAATAATGTTTAAAATGAAATTAAGAATATATATATATATATATATATATATATATATATATATATGTGTGTGTGTGTGTGTGTGTGTGTGTGTGTGTGTGTGTGTGTGTGTATGTGTGTGTGTGTGCATGTATGTAACTGATTTAAGACAAGAAAGACAATCTTGTAAAAGAAAAAAAAACAAAAACATGTGCAACTTATATTACAGAAAATGGAAAACCGCAAACCTCCATCAAATCTAAACTAGCATTGCCTAGTATAAGTGTTTCTTGTTATAAATCAGTTACCTATATCAGGCACATTACCACCTCCTTGAATAGACGCCTCACATGTCATCTGACTGGTTATTTTCTCTTTTTTCTTTTATATATTTACTTTTCATTGGTGCTAGGTTTAATCATTTTACTGTTGAAATGGTCAGATATAACCGTATGTTTTATCCTAACAGTTCCTTTTCTCGCACTTCTCGCTTGTTTTTTTTTCTAGTCAAGTTTGATTTTTAAAAATCTAAATACAATTATCTACCTTCTTATATTCCTGTTCTTACCTCTCAATAATGTTTTTCTGTTGTCTTATATTCTTATATTCAGTAACCGCTCATGTTTTAGTAGCTTTGTCCCCGTTGATTAAGATTATATATATATATATATATATATATATATATATATATATATATATATATATATATATATATTAATGCAGGTTTCATTGAATAATATAGACAAGTTTTGTCTATTAATTTTGTGGAGGATCCGTTCGTACCGTCTGATATACTTGATGGTGATATCGTTGAAAGACAACAAAAAATCACAGTAATTGTTGATTTTTTTATCGGGTCTAAGCTTTCGGCTCACATAAGCCATTATCAAAGAATAAATTTAACACACAGTAAACATAGAACATTTAAGTTATTAACAATAAAGAGAACTAAATTGAAAATATAAGTCCATCCCTACCGTGGCGGATGGCCGAAGACAGTGACAAAATAGTGGCGTTATGGTCCCTGATCTGATTACAGGCATTTGAGTACGTTATTGGAAATATCAAAATTGATTGTATTCAAACCAGGTTTAAATTGTTTAATGTAGATTGCTTCCAGGATTTTTAGTTTCTGTTTATTATTTTCTTGTTTAAGTATGTACGTGTTATCAACGAGCGTTTTTCTCAGAAGTGTGCGTTGATAACCGTGTTGTTTTAAATGACGGAATATATTTGAATTTTCATTTAAGTGCAACGTCAAACGCCGTGAGAGCGAATTTGTAGTGTGGCCAATGTAGATATTATTGAGGTTGTTAGAGATACATTCTCTAATATATATATATATATATATATATATATATATATATATATATATATATATAAAATAAAAAAGGAAAAGTATGTAGGTGAAATTAAAAAAAAAAGATCATATTAATATTAATTTTATTAATATTAAAAATGAGCCAGGTGGAGGACTCGATGTAAATAGTATTATCTATTTACAGAGCAAAATATATATTATATCAAATTAAATTCAAACATCTACATACGTTGTATAGCTTCTTCAGCAACGATCAAAAACAATTTTTTTATTTCAAATGTAGTACAAAAATTCACATATGCTAAAAAAAGCCCACATTGTTTTATATATATATATATATATATATATATATATATATATATATATATATATACTTTGAGATGCTTCACTGATGATCTTTGTTGTGAGAAAAATAATTTTATTTTTACTTTCAGTGCCTTGAGGTTTAATTTAACAGTATCTTTACAGAAATTACATTTTAACTAATTTCAACTAATTTTCATTTTTATTTATTCATTCATCTATTTTATGGTTTACCTACTCCGTATTGTTTTTGTAATAATTTAATAAGAATAGTCGTTAAACACAAAATAACTAAATATAAAGAATTAAACGGTAAATTTTTGTTTTGTTTTCCCGAAGACCTTTAATCCTTAAAATCTTTCCAAAACATCCTTAATTCCGTGCAAATGTAAATGCTGAACTCAAATCGATAATTGCTTATTGACGAAACTTACCTTTTTTTTCAAGTTTACAACCAGAAAAACATCGAACTTCTTTTCGCTGTTTATCTCACCCCGTAACCACGCTTCAAAAAATGTTATTCACTGCAGAATGACTTCACGCGTAGTTTGCCGATTATTCGACCAATTTACTTCCTTTTTTAAATTAATACGCGGAAACTGAGTTCCGAACCCAAACAAATCGCGGAGTATTTATTCAAAGGAAGTAAACGGGCCGAAATAAGTATCCTACGCTTCAAGTCATTCAGCGATGAATCAGATATGAGAACGGTGGTAAGGGGTGAGGAATAGTTCGATTTTTTTCTGGTCGCTAACAGGAAAAAAAGTTAGTTTTTTCAATAAACAATTATCGATCTGAGTTCAGCATATTCATTTGCACGTAATAAAGGAAGTTTAGGAAAGATTTGACGGGGTAAAGGCCTTCGTGAAACAAAACAAAAAATTACCAATTAAACTTCTCTATTGGAGAGAGAAACATAATTCAAGTTAAGCAACGTCTGAAAGTTTGGTTTCTGTTTTTAACTGTATCGTTAAAGCAATTTGATTTTTAACATAGTTTATTTTTCACGGTTTACGTATCCCACATGGATTCTGTACTAATTTCGTAAGAAATCAATAATTATGTTTATAATAAAAATCGTTAATTCATTTTGCTTATTAATAAAGTCTCGTTAATAAACCTATGAATCTATGTCAATTAAATTTTATGTTTTCACGGTAATTAGAAATTCGATAAAATGAGAATAAATAATGAAAAAATTACCCCCAAAATAATAAAAAACAAATTTTTATCGTAAATAAATTTAGGTTATTAATAAGATGAAAGATTAAAAGATTTTTATGCAAACATTGTATTTATTATCCTTTTTATAATTTTGTAATTTTTTGTTGAAAATTTTGTTTTCCTGGTGTTAAATTTGTAGGGGTATTTGAACGTCTTTTTGTTTTGAAAAATGCATGATTTGGACGTTTTTGCAAAAATCAGATAATCATTGGATTTTAATGAAATTTTTAAGACTTATTCAGAAATGAACGAAATTATTTTTTAAATGATTTGTTTTTGGGAATCTTTAAAAAAATATATATTTTTTTAAATCTATTCATTTTATGAATTTTCAAGAAATTTTTGTATTGTTTAAAGCTTATATATTTTTAATATTTTTTCTCCAACAAGAACTTCTCTTCTTTCGTTACACCTAGATACAGACATACACTTACACACATATATACACTTACATACATGCATACATAAGGCCGGTTAATCATTTCTTAACACACGCGTATACCAGAGTGGCTAGCAAATCCAGCAAAACCTGTGGTTTATATTGCAATTGAGCTGACCTTAGTTACGTTTTCTGGGAGATAGTTCATAATCCGGAATAATCTATCTTTTTGAACAATGACCGCACGCTCAAAACATCGTTCACGATGACTTATGACTTCGTCTATCCAATTTCACTCATTCACTGAACTTGACTTTTTTCATTTTTTTAATCCATTTCACCCTAAGCAAGCAGGATCGCCACGAGTGAGAGAGAGAAAAAAAAAAACTGAGTACAGGGGGTATTGAAGAAAGGATAAAAGAAGAATGGTGTTGAGGAGTCACCTCTTTTTACACACTCTATGGATTCTTCCATGGTATACAAATAATCCTTCCTACAGAGAACGGTAGTTATCTGTTGTAGTTGTGGTTGTTAGAGTTGGTGTTTGTCAGATCAGTTGAACCGCCGCTCGTTGGTCAGCAAGAATATAAACTTATTACCCGGGCTTAATTCTTGTATATATTTGACTTCTACTAACAAGTATTCCTGAATCTACTAGCCGTGTACAGGTTGTATATCTTTTATTCAATATACTTACATTTTTGCTCTCATATCTGCTTTTGTTATTATATTGTGTGGTTTTCTAAACAAGAATCCACAACACTTACATACCCGTCTACTAGAGCGGCTACCCAATCCCTGTTGCAAACGCCTGCTCAGACATATTTGCTTTTGTTTTAAACACAAAGAATCCAAACTTGATTTATACTGCGACTATGCTGAGTGGAGCTTAATTACAGTTTCTTTTAGAGCGTTATCTAACATGATAAACAGTCTGAATGCTCTGAAAACCTTGATCACGATGACTTGTTACACATGTTAATGGCCGGAGTAAAAGTGGTGATAAAAAGCATTTAATAAAATTTTGATAAATAACAAACATTAAGAATGCATGTTGAAATTCAAATCTCTATTCACGATAATTTTGACTTCGTGCCAGCACACACTCAGTCACAATGACTTGTGATTTCGTGCCAGCACAACCATCGACGGATCTTCACACTCTCACTCAAAATGATTGTGTCAACTTGTTATTTCCAGGCACTTTCTAAATGTGGCGCACGCTATAACATAAAGACAGGTAACACGTGACAAATGGTGTGATTTGAATTCGGGTCTCATTGTCAAAAAGCAAACACTTTTAACAAAACGGCTACGTGCACATACATACATACATACATACATACATACATACATGCAGGGCCGTAGCTGATGCTAAAAATACACCGGGCACAGAGAAAATTGCCCGGATTTATTAGTTGACAATGTGATGACGTCATCAGTGTCATCCGTTTCCAGAAACTATGGTTTTTGCTGATTTTCTTGGCTATTCCAATGGAAATTAGGCACAGAACGTGAACGAAAGCAGGAAATCGGGTTCGGACTTTCTGGGTATAACCAGTCTTTTCTCCCAAAATTAATAAACAGATTTTTACTGCGTTCATTCGGATGTTTTCTTTCTTTCTTTCTTTCTTTCTTTCTTTCTTTCTTTCTTTCTTCGTGAATTGTTTAGTTTGATTTCTGACGAAGTCATTTTTCCTTGCCCGGATTTTCACTATGATTGCACGGATCGGCCCGGACTCGTGCCCGGTGGGCCCGGTAGTCAGATACGGCCATGCACATATGTATGCATAATAATGGACTAAAATACAAGTAAACTAAAAGAGATAACAGAATAGCAGACAGACAATGTATGCGAAATATGTGAGTAAACGGTAAACAGAAACAACCTGCCCTTCAACATTCCTAATTTTTGGATCTTTCAATTGACAACAGAATATTTGATTCCAGTGATTGACTACAATTATAGAAAATAGAAAATCTTTATTATAGTTAACACTTCTTGGATCTTTTAGATGAAAACTTATTCATTCATCAGTTTGGGTAAATCAGTAATAAAAAATAAAATCGGATAGCAACAAAAGTTATTTTCGAATTCGAAATAAGCGGGTCGACTTATCAAATAAATAATTACTTTAATCAAATATTTGAAGAAATCAATGAAAAATATCTTTGCTCATTAAATGAAAAGTAAATAAATGAATAATGTATCTTATGGAAATTAAACATTTTCTTAATTAGTTAAGCTCAACTGTTTATAAAATCAATAGACCCAATTTTTTTTTTTAATCATATCACCCCAAGCAAGGCGGTAACGCCACTGAAGCGCAGGGGGCTACGTAGGAGTGAAAAGATTGGAAAATAGAAAGCCGGAAATCACATCCTAAACAAGGAACAAGGGATGAGCCTCTTCACCTGTTCAATAGACGTAGGTGGAGTGTGAACAGGGCGATAGTTTAGTCTATCTACTCCAATTGAAAAAAAAAAGAAAAGAGTGAAAAGATTGGAAAAGAGAAAGCCGGAAACCACATCCTAAACAAGGAACAAGGGATGAGCCTCTTCATCTGTTCAATAGACGTGGGTGGAGTGTGAACAGGGCGATAGTTTAGTTTATCTACTCCATTTGAAAAAAAAAAGAAAAAGAAGAGTGAAGAGATTGGAAAAGAGAAAACAGGAAACCACATCCTAAACAAGGAACAAGGGATGAGCCTCTTCACCTGTTCAATAGACGTGGGTGGAGTGTGAACAGGGCGATAGTTTAGTCTATCTACTCCAATTGAAAAAAAAAAAAGAAAAAAGTGAAAAGTTTGGAAAAGAGAAAGCCGGAAACCACATCCTAAACAAGGAACAAGTGATGAGCCTCTTCACCTGTTCAATAGACGTGGGCGGAGTGTGAACCGGGCGATATTTCGAATTCGAAAATAATGTCTTGCACTTAATTTCTTTTGCTATTAAATTAAATTTTTGTTACTGATAAATTCTTTTTAACTTGGTGTATTTTCTATTTAATTAGATCTTCATAATCCCGTAGAAACAAATGAAGTTATATTTTCTCGAGAATGTCTTGGTAGTTTATCATTTTACGATTTAAATTTCAGCGTTTTATTAAATTTTTATTGTAATAGTTATTTTCTAACAGGAACGTCTATTAAATTTTCAGAACCATTTAAGAAAACAACAGTATTACATTTATTTTATTTTATTTACTTATTTATTTTATGAGTTGTAAGATTGTCAAACATTATTATTAATTTTTAAAACGTATTTACTTTCATCTTAAATTTTTAGGTGCTTTTTATCGCAACTTTTATTCATGTTGAAGACCAGAGTAAAAGCGGTGATAAAAAGCAATTCATAAAACATTTGAAAAATAACAGAAATGTAAAAAGACATTGCAAATTTATTGAAAATATTTAGTGAAATTCAAATTACTATCTCAACGTTATACAGGTACCTTCACTAAATCACTGAAAAAACAGCGTAGTATGAAGGAAAAAAAAAAAACTAAATAAAAACGAACTTTTCAAATCAAAGTGTTTGTTATTATTAAGAAAGATCAAAATATTTTTTTAATCATTTTTAAAAAAAAATTTAATCACTTCTAACAAATTCGAAATTTTGGTAAAAACTTGTTTTGATTTTAGTTAGCGGGTAACGAAATCGTTCCGAGAATTTACAATGGAAAACATAATATTACATAACTCACTATTGTTCCCGTGACAAAGACATTAATTTGGAAATTATTGCAAAAATCAAATAATTGTCGGATTTTAATGAAGCTTTCAGGGCTTATTCACAAATGAATTAGATAATTTTTAGATTATTATTTTTATAAAATCTTGGTAAAAATATTTTTTTATATCTGTTACCCCAACCTCCACGTAAAATCATGAAATTTTAAGAAATTAAATTTTGTTGGGAAAATTGGTTGTATTATTTAAACGCAGGACTCATTGGGGAATGTAGATCATCTTACTCTTTTTTTAAACATTTTACCTTTATCTCCGAAAATTTGCTCACAATAGTAAAAAAAAAAAACTGCAATAAAACTATGATATTATGATAAACTTTTATTTTCTTTAATAAATAATATATATATTATTATTGTCTGAATACATTATAATCTGAAGAAAATTTTTTCGATTAACAACGAAATTATAAATAAATTGCTTACATTTTTTAATTATAATAATTTATAAAGTTTCAAAATATTTAAATAATACTTCAAATATTTGTTGTCGTTAGTATATTAATATATTACGTGAAGATTATATTTACTAATCGATAATTTAAAAGTTTAATCATTGCTTCCTTACATTAAAAAATTTTTTTTGTATTTTTGTATGGTAATTTCTGTGTATACATTAAAAAAATTATGTGTTTCACGGTTTCTTCCCCTTTCAGGAAAAATATTTTGACAATTATGTCATTTATGATCGTTATACAATTATCTTATCTCGCATCTGTCAATCTGTCATCACATTTCAAATACGGGGGAAAGATTGGAAAGTTCAACTCTGTGTTTAAGAAATAGTTTTATTCTAAACTTCATGATATAAATAAGTAATACTTGTGTACATCAGATTAATTTAATATTAAATCTGCTAATTTTACAAACATAATGTGTCACAGATGTATATTTTATTTTTACAAGATTTTTAAAAACTGAAAATCTAATTGGTGTCGATCGCTCAAAAATGGCTTCAAAATTGAGAAATTAAAAAGAAAATTGAAACTTTTAGATTCCAATTCATATAATTTCTGTTTGAAATACACCACTTTGCTTACTGGAAATAATAAATTTAATCATTTAGCTTTCAGTTAAAAGTAAAATGAAAGTTTCAAGAAAACGTTTTATTTTTAAAAATAAATTCAAAGGTTAGTCACCGAAAATTGGTGAAGGTACCTATATATATATATATATATATATATATATATATATATATATATATAATTTATTTGTCGGGCATTACTTTTAATCGATATTCGTATTTGAGTAGAGATTCTGTTATAATTAAACAGTATATATATATGCATATATATATATATATATATATATATAGAGAGAGAGAGAGAGAGAGCAAATATAAGTAAAAGTTTAGGCAGACACGTTATTTCATGGTAAATCGGAGTATAGGCCTATTTCAGGCGACCCATCATCAGCTTCCGTCTTTATATATATATATATATATATATATATATATATATATATGGTCTGAATATTTCTTAGAAATTCATTCGGCAGGATTTGAACCTGCGACCCCTAATAATGTTTTCTATATTCGTTTAGACTGTGAAATCATTCGGGTTTGAGCGCGAATGATTTCGCATTTTAAACGAATATAGAAAAGAAGTAATGGATTTTTATTTATTAATCTGATAGATTTTATCACTTTAAACTCTGGTTTTGTTTGGTTGTCATATTTAAGTAGACGCTCCATTTTAAAAAAATCAAATAGTAAATTTTTTTATTGTCATTTATTGACCTGAATGTTCGAGAAATCTTATGATAGAAAATATGCACCCTCCAGCAGGATTCGAACATATGTACCTCAGTTAGAGAAACATATTCTTTAGATCTGACGTGTTTTAGACCGTCTCGGCTAAGAAGGCTCATGCCGATCGGAGGGCCCATCTTTTCTTTGATAAGATTTCTTGAATGTTCATATGGGTAGATGAAAAGAAATTTACCGTTTAATAAATAAAAGGACGTCTACTTAAATATGGGTACCCAATAATAATAATAATAATAATAATAATAATAAAGAAGGAGAAAACTTGTCTATTAATTGATACGGCTTGTCCAGCGGATTGTAACATAGCAATCAAGGAATTTGAAAAACTGTCAAAATATAAAGACCTGGAAATTGAAATAGAAAAAAATGTGGAAATTGAAAACAAGAGTTGTGCCAGTGATAGTAGGTGCACTTGGAATGATAAAAAAATGGAACAAAACAACACATTGAAATAATCCCTGGAAACCCCAGCTTAAGAGATATACAAAAATTTGTCTTATTAAGTACAGCCCACACACTAAGGAAAACTTTATCTATGTAATGCTGGGATGATAGGGAAGATAGAAAAACATGAAATGGAGTCATAACAACACGCCACTACCTGCCTTAGGTCTCCCCGCAGACTTGGTTGGTAGTGAGACCAAAGCAGAAATCGAAATATGATGAAAAAAATGACATAATAATAATAAAGGCTATACCAGAAATGGCTTGAATGGCTTCTATTCTTAATTAATTGCAGATGTCAACATCTATGTATGTTTTGTCATGGTGAATTAAGATAGCCTATAGTAAATATTTTGTTAGTACCTAAAATTTGCATATTAGTTACCTGATCCTAAACAGTTGCCGGACCGGCCTAAGGTACTAGCAACTCGAGCAGTCGGCTTCGGCGCCATCAAGGTCGATGGCGCTAGCATACCACTGTGCCATGTGTTTCGGATCTTCCAAAACATACAAAAAACATATATATTTTTAATCCTATCTAAGCTTTTGGCTTACATAAGCAATTGTCAAAGATGCCAATTACATTAAAATATATTAAACAATTCACGGACAAACAATAATGATAGTCTTTTCGTTTTTTTGTTTTCATGGAAGATATCCAAGCAACGACAAACTCGTGCATACGAGACGCTGGAAGCAAAAATTACACCACAGCTCATGACGTCACACATGACTACGCGAGATTGTTGAATAACGTGTCGATTACAATATAAAACTTTGTTGTATCCCGGGATTGGATAAACAGAGAAAGAATAGTGCCAGAAATAACTCTTTATACTGAGGATATATGAATAGAGATTTATTATACCACAGTACAATAAACCAAATACAAGTACATCAAAGAACAGTTAACACGAATAACATTTAAGAAGGCAATGTCTCTGTATGGGACGTATGCGTCCGTCTTGAGAAGAAGGCTTCCGTCTAGTGACGTCTAACTCTCGTCTAAGGCCGATGGCTCTCGACTCTCTCGTATAATGACGAATAATCTCGATTACTTCCGTGTAATGACGAAGACTATCGTATAGTCACGAACACACTCGTATAATGAGGAACACTTTATAGTTCGTTCCCGTCTAGGTCTTTTATAACCCGGGCCATAGCCAGGACAGGATATTCCTCCACAACAGACAGGAAGATTGAAAGAAATAGGTCTAATATAATTGTCAGAAACAAAAAAACAAAAACAAAAACAAAAAACCTGCCTACTAATTCCTGTAACATTGCAACTAAGGAATTTGAAAAATTATCGAATTTATGACCTGGAAAGCGAAACAGAAAAAATGTGAAAAGTGAAAACAAGAATAGCACCAGTGATAGTAGGTGCTCTTGGAATGATAAAGAAGAAACACAACAATACATCGAAAAAGTCCATGCTTAAGAGAAATACAAAAAATTGTCTTGATAAATACAGCCCCCACACTAAGAAGAACTTTATCCATTTAACGCTAGTGATGTTTCGGGAGTTGAAAAACGAATCATGACATGTAACTATAGCAATACACCACTACCTGCGTTAGGTCTTCTCGCAGACGTGGAAGGCAGTGTGACCATAGAAGAAATCGAAATATAATTATAATAATAATTAGTCATTGAAGTGCCATTTGTACAAACAAGTGATGCAGAAAATATGCCCAGAAGAAATACAAAAATAGGCATGCGTAGGTCGTAACGGTGAACCCCTGGGAATTATGTACAGGCCAGGATCTGACTGGAAATTTCAGTTGGATCAATGTGTTCATGCCAGAAGATTAGATTTAATCAGCGTAAACGAATAGAACACAATTTCTCAGAATCTGAATGTCGTTGTTCAAGTAGAGCCTAGTAAGATGGAAGGAAAAATCAAAAACCGGAGAAATGTCGGGATATTGCTTGAAAACTGAACAAATAGTGCATTAGGACTTTGACGAATTTACTCATTATTATTCGCGCGCTTGGAACAGCCCCGAAGTGCCTTGCGATATGTTTGAAAAAAAAATTGAAAACTGACAGAGGATTTATGAGACTTACTGTCACTTGCTATTTTTACGGAAGTTACCAGATGCTACTAATGTGAATGTCGTTCTGAGTCGATATCTATTGCACCCCAACGCACATCCTTCAAATTAAGTTCAGTCAATCAGTTAAGTGCCATACGTGATACACGCTTAGGGCGATCATGTCTCGAAAGAGACATGACTGATTGGACAGAAGATTGCTTTTTCCGGTATACTAGTTGCCAGCCAAGGCTATAGAATCCAATCTAGCCTATTTTTAACTCATATCTATTGCACCACAACGCACAAACTTCAGATTAAGTTCAGTCAGTCAGTTAATTGCCATACGTGATACACGCTTTAGGCGATCATGTCTCGAAAGACTGGGTAGAAGATTATCCCGCAGTAGGTTGCCATTGTTTTCTGCGGTAGACTAGTTGCCAGCCAAGGCTATAGAATATTTATCTATCCTGCTAACTGGAGGGAAGAGACGGATTAATACCTTTCTCAAAGGTATTTGTGCGTAAGTGAATCCAAAAAATTCAACTGGAATTCGAACTCGCCACCCCAATTTGTCGTTCTGAGTCGATATCCATTGCACCACAACGCACATCCCAGATTAAATTAAGTTTCCTAAACGTAAGAGTTAATTTTTACTCGGCTCTATCTACTGGTGTATCAAGCTCAATCTTTTTTTATATCTATCTATCTATCTATCTATCTATCTATCTATCTATCTATCTATCTCTTGTTGATTTCTTTAATCTATCTATCTATCTATCTATCTATCTATCTATCTATTTCTTTAATCTATCTCTGTTGATTTCAATTTAATCTATCTATCTATCTATCTATCTATCTATCTATCTATCTATCTCTGTTGATTTCAATTTAATCTATCTATCTATCTATCTATCTATCTATCTATCTATCTATCTCTGTTGATTTCAATTTAATCTATCTATCTATCTATCTATCTATCTATCTATCTATCTATCTATCTATCTCTGTTGATTTCAATTTAATCTATCTATCTATCTATCTATCTATCTATCTATCTATCTATCTATCTATCTCTGATTTGAATTTCTCAATTTATCTATCTATCTATCTATCTATTTCTTTAATCTATCTATCTATCTATCTATCTATCTATCTATCTATCTATCTATTTCAGCTTTTGAAGTCATTACTTTCTTGTGCTTATAAAATCTTCTTGAACCTAAATAGTATAAATGCATCCATTTTTCTCTGTGCGTCCCAGTTTATTTATGCTGCATTGATGTGAATAGCTACTTATTACAACATTACTTTTTGTTCTGATTTGCATGGTATTTCTTTACATCCAGAGACTCACTATAGCCAACAAAAGCGATCTTATTTTAAACATTTGAAAAATTACCTCACTTCGTTTAAGACTTCTTCAATAATGATCTCTTTAGTAACATTTATATCCAGTTGCTATAGCACATACTGAAAGTCTCTTATTTAATAGATTCAATCAGATAGTTTCAGAAACGTTTACGTTATTAACTTGAAGTAATTTATTAGTGCATCCGCAGCTTGACTAACAGTATCGTATTAAAATGAATGAAGATCGTTTGTTCACGGCAAGGTCACTCTCGAAGAATCTCGTTCTCATGAGAAATCAACGAAAGATTTATTTTCTTAAATTTTTAACATTTTTATTCTAAGATGACCCAAGACGCATTTTCGTAGTACAAACTGATTAAATTGTACGAGTACTACATAAGAAAATAAAATTAATTTGTATCATTTTGACTCTCTCATCAATAGACCAGATAAGGCATAAGGACAGTGGAAACGATGGATTAAATAAGTAAATAACTGCTATTGATTAATTTATTTTAATACGGTTTATCAGCCTTTGCGGTTTATTTAAAACCGAAACATATTTTGGATTGTAAGAATATTTTTATTTTATGCGAGTGAATTTATTGCCACTGTTTTGAGAATACCAATGATTTTTCCAGATGCAAGCTCTACTATTCAACCCATGGCTGAGGAGTGGATTTATACCGTTCCTTAAAGTATTTTCGCGTATGTAACGAACTCGATAAAGATTCGAAAACAGCTCTTCGATTTTCAATCCGGGCCTCTATTTATTTATTACACAATTCGCACATTCACAAATGTTTGCGAAAAAAAAAAAAAAAAAAAATTGAAACAATGTCTACCACGTACTTCGTTATTTTAATACTATTGTATGGATCGAATTAGTGTATAAGTTGACGCTTAAATTTTAGGCAAAATGTTACTAATTAAATACGTCTCGTGTAGAAAACGATGTATAGGCAATTCAGGAAATGTATTAAAAATACCCTAATCTTTTTTTAATAAATTGACCTTCTTCAACAGAAATGATAAAAGGTTCTTAATGACTTTTTTATCCTTATTAACAGAATTCTTACTTACATCACCGAGTCAATGGTGAAGAGGAAAAAAATAAACCCATCATTCGCTTTCGTTGAGGTCAAAATGTTTAACTGGCAAAGGAAGAGACGGAATTTAAACTACGGTGAATTTAAAACCATTTTCGTGGTGTGTTGGCAAGTTCTAAATGGAAAAATAAATTTCAAAAATGCATATAATCGGGTATTTAATGAATGAGAAGGACCTTTAAGAGAAATAATAAAGTTGTTAGCAGCTTTTAATAAAGTATTAAACTAAAGGAAGTAATGGAGTGTCATGACCATGTACGTTTTGAAGGGACAGAGACATATCGTTTTAAACTGATACATAAGTGTGAGGCACCCAGTGAGGATCGAACTCACTACAAAATAATTTTTATTCGGTTACATCATGGCACTCTATAAACAACCTGCTTAATTCTAACCAAAATCCCACCCTGTCGGCTGGGGCTTTAGAATATACCTCTGCACCTCTGCAGAAAGGTATCCCCACTCATGAGGCGTCCTGCGTATAATGATAAGCTACATCCGGATCCTAGTTTTGACGATAAACTGCATCCGGCAGCAAGGCAATTGGGAAGCTTTGAAGAGCATGGATCAACCTCTTAATGGTTCAAGTGTTCACTCTGTTCCAGGGTAGTAGCACCTGTTAGGGTCCCAGCTATGAGCAAATATTTAACGCCCAAACTGGGGTCAAAACATTATGAAAGTATAAAAATAGATTTTTATAGTGAAAATTCCAGCAAAACTTATTTAGAGAAGAAAATATTGCTAGCAATATATTTAAAATATATATATATATGTTATGGGCAATGTATTTATGAAAGAAATATTAACAACAATTCATTTTTTGAAGAAAAAAAAGCAACAATTTATTTTTGAAGAAAAATATGTATATCAGTAATACATCTGACTCAACAAAACCCTCATTAAAAAAATACGTCAATGAAACCTGATTTAAAGACTGATTTCTTAAAAGAATACATATTTTATTCATACGAATCTATTGTAAAAATATTTTCGGCATTAAATAACCCTTTGGGGTTGATATACTGTAAAACAAACGAAGTCAAATAAATCTATTAACAATAAACACAAAATATTCTGTCTTAGAATAGTTTAGAATTTAAAATTAATTTACTGCAGGTTTAACAGCTGAAAAGTTTGTTTTTGTTTTCTTTTTTTTAGTTTCAATAACAATTAAAGTGTATTCTGCATAAAAGTATTTTTTTCTTCTTTAATTCTCCTTATTCTAATTTTTCTTTTTTGGATCGTGCGGAAAGGAGACAACCATATTGAATATCTCTATTGCAGGGCGTTGGTGTAAGTTCACGATCGATCACTGCGCATGCCTAAACAGACACTCACTCGTGGAGTCAGCAGTAAGGGACGTTTGAGTTAAATTATACTGTGTGATCGATTCTATTCTTCAGGTCTCAAGAAGTTCTTTTATTTTTACTTGTGGGGAGGTTGCATACCATAAAATCCGTTTACATTGCAGATTTGGCTCATCGTTAAATAGGAGGAGATTGAAAGCCGTAGTAGAGATTAAGGAGAATGTGACCAGACAGTTGATAACGACCCCAAAAGTGCTGAATATTTAGAAAAATGGAACAACCACTGGGATAAATGCATAAGGTGCCAAATAAAGTAATTTTAAGGTGACTAAAACTGATACGATTGCACAAAAAAGGATTTTTCATTTAATAATAAACATATGTCAGCATATTTTGTATCCTTGTTCATCCAGTCTTCGGGTGTGCGTTGTAGTGCAATGGATATCGGCCTAGGATGAGACATTGGAGAGCCAAGTTAAATTCGTTGCATTCACTTACGCGCAAATACCCTTTGAAAAAGGTATTACTCCATCTCTTCTCCCTCCAGCGATGGGTTAACTAGCAGCACAGATTGTGTTCTATAGTCTTGGTTGGCAACCAGTCTATTGCAGAAAGGAATGAAAACCAACTGTGAGAAAATCTTCTGTTGAATCAGTCATGGATCGAAAGAGACATGATCACCCAAACGTGTATTACGTATGGCACTTAATTGACTGTTAAAATGATAATTCAATTTAACTTTGAAATTTTCAGCGTCCCTCTCTCCTTCGTGCGTATGTGTAGTCGCATCACTGTTAATATCACTTTAGTCCAATGAAGTCCAAAGGACTAAACGAGTCACTTGAAAACTTTTTTCATTTTGTCATAGTTTCTTTTTACCTTAAAATGGTTCTTGATATATAAACATTTATAAATCGTTTTCCCATATATATATGGAGTATAATAAATTCGTTGTTATTTGTATAATTCCACCTTTGATTATAATCACAACTGATCGACAGGTCCTTATTTCGTCTGTGTTCAAAATGTCAATTCGTGATGAAACATGGCTGTTTAATGTTGGACTTCGACGAAAAGCTATTAAGCGACGCAATAAACCATTAACTTTAATGCCTTTGCATGTTGAAGTAGTTTTCTTTATAATTTATACGAATTACCTTGAAAGTGTAAGTCTTTTCACATGCATGCTTATATAATTAGCTTTCATACAAACTAACACATAAACAGTCTCTTGACCTGCCGCCTCTTCCTGTTTCACATACACATACAAATGTATGTAGGCTACATAAACATATCAATAAATCGAGTCGATAGAACAATACATTTAGATGTATATATATATATATATATATATATATATATATATATATATATATATATGATAATTATCAACTTAATTTATATATATATATATATATATATATATAGTGACGTAAATTAATAAATACACATATTAGAAGTATGTACATACGTATATTATTATTATTCAGGTGTTAACAAAACAGTGCTCCATACACGAACAGAGCTGTTATTATATATATATTAATAAATATACATATCTTCCTACGTCTATGGCATGACTTGGAGTTTCATGCGTTGTCAAACATCAGGTGCATATTTCAAAGTGGCAGTTTAATAGATTTTAATTTATGTTCACTCGATGTTCATAAGAATTAAATCTTATAAAATTAACTTACTGCTTTTTTAATAACAAGATTAAAAATTTAAATATTCTACGGTTACATGTAGATAATAATTTAAGAACTTGAATTTAAAATTAAAATAAAATTAAAATAAAATTAAAAATAATATTATGCAGGGAGAAGAAATGAAAGGGGCTTAAATCATGAGTCTTAAAAATTTAAATATTCAAATATTACATGCACATAAAAATGTAGTGGAAATTAAATTTTCAAAATTTTAAAATTTTAAATAAAAATAAAATAAAATGAAATTAAAGTAAATTGAAAAGAAAAATTAAGAGGTAAAATTTAGAATTAAGAATTAAAAATGTAAAGATAAAAAATAAAAGAGGTTTCATTCAAAATTGTTAAAAGTAATATTGTGAAAAAAAGAAAGAAAGAAAGAAAGGAAGAAAGAAAGAAAGAAAGAAAGAAAGAAAGAAAGAAATAGTCAAACGTAAAGAGGGATCTATATTAATCTAGTAATAAGAATTTAAGTATTTTTTCTTTGACAACATGTGACATTAAATCACTTTTCTTATTAAGTAAAATTGGATTCTTGATATAATTTATGACAAGTTTTTTTAAGAGGCTTAGATTACACTTATCTCCTTTTCTATTGTAACGTTTGAATTTAGCTACAATATTCCAGGTAAGAATTGGGTTCTTACCGTTGTTTTTTAATTTCCAATAATGTACGGATAAAGCAGTACTTTTGCTGTATTTACTGTTGTTTAAAAACAAGATGTGGTTGTGAAATCTTATCTTCCATCTGTTAGAAGTACGTCCAAAGCAAAATTTAACAATTATTATCCGAATTAATTCGAGCTCTATAAACAATACTTACATTGGCCATTCAATTGGCAGGTTTATTTTTTCGGCAGTTGCAAATATCTTTAGAAAGATAATTTCTGCTATTAGTTCGGTGAGGGTTGTTGTTTATGTGGGCCAAATATTTATTTGATATCATAGTATTATGTTAAGCAATATATTTATCTATTTTTTTAACGCAGCTATAACTAAATTTGACATTGTTTTATTAAAGATTTTTTAAAATTTGGGTGAATGGTAGAAATTTTTATGAATTAAGTTAAGAAATAGTTTACCAATGTTAGTTTAGACATTAATTGGAGTAGATAGACTAAACTATTGCCCGGTTCACACTCCACCCACGTCTATTGAACAGGTGAAGTGGCTCATCCCTTGTTTCCTGTTTAGGATGTGGTTTCCGGTTTTTCTTTTTTCCAATCTTTTCGCTCTTATGTAGCCCCCTGCGCATCAGTGGCGTTTTTACCTTGCTTGGGGTGATATGATTAAAAAAAAAACGACTGAAGGCTGGCTTAAACCAAATAATGTTGAAATTGGATAGATTTGTGTAGATCTTAGGTGATTCTCTGGGGCTGATTTGATTCCCTGTTGATGTATGTACGGTTGTGTGAGTCCTTACTGCATGGTTTCTACAGGCTATTGCTAAGGTCGAAGGCAACATCAAAGAAATTTACGACTTTAGCGTTAGGTAAGGTGGTAACGTTAAGATCATGGTCTTTGAAAAATTGTATTAAATCCTTTCTGAGTTAATCCGATTATTTGTGGATTAGTTTTGCGGAGGATTATTAATCCGTCGTCTTGGTAAAATCCGGTGTTACGTAACTCGAAAATGTTCCTAAAATTCCAGAACAAAAAGAGCCCTACCAAATTGAAGGCCTATACATGGAGATGCAAAAAACCAGGTTTGTTTTTTTCTAGTCCACAGGCATTTATCGTAAAATAAAATAGATTTCAAGACCTGTTTGATGATGTTGATGTCTTGGTCGCGGATGGTGCAATAAATTTTAGCCAAATTTAAGGCTACGGTTAAAGGTTTTTCAGATATAGATGAGTAGAAGTCACAAGCCTTAGACATAGGAATATATATATATATATATATATATATATACATATATATATATATATATATATATATATATATATGAACAGAATAAGTAAAGAACAGATAGAAAAAAGTGTCTTTAGTCTAACATATCTCAATTTAACAAGCATCTTCATAGGTTTTTTTAAAGATGAATGATCTTGTTAAAGGGAAACATGTTAGATTAATGACACTTTTTCCTGCCTGTTCTTTACTTATTCTATTCATCTTGTCGGATTCATCCATATATTCCACTCATATATATATATATATATATATATATATATATATATATATATATGAGGAGGTAAATAAGTGTATATATGTGCGTGTATACGCTTAAATACACATCAATGTATAAACATTAATCAGGTGTGAAAAGAAGAGTGCTCAATGCTGTATGACAGAGCAAAAAATATATATTAATAAATATACATATTATCCTATGTTTTAGGTACGACTCGGAGTTTCATGCATTTTTGAAATCATCAGGTGCATATCAAACTGGCTCTTTCTCGATAAAAATTAATTATTAACGTTCTTTTCTTGAATTTCTTTATGGGTATTGAATCGAATGTGCGAATATATTTATTCATTAAATGTATAATAAAAGTAGGATAATAGCGAAATCTAAAAATGAAATAGGATACAAAAATCGTGGTAGAAAAAAAAAAAAGATTTACAATAATTAAGATCCGTTAAAATTAAACTCACGGTGCAAGAGATGTAACTGGTGTGTTTACATTTTACATTAAAAAATAATTAAAAATAGTAAAAGGACAGAGATAATGAATACGCACAGATTTATACACTCATAAATATACATGTATATATATATTTACACACTCATACATATACATGTATATGTATATTTACACCCTCATACATATACATGTATATATATATTTACACACTCATACATATACATGTATATATATTTACACACTCATACATATACATGTATATATATATTTAAACACTCAGACATACGTTTTTGTTTTTTAATCATATCACCTCGAGCAAGGCGGTAACGTTACTGATGTGCAGGGGGCTACGTAAGAGTAAAAAGATTGGAAAAGAGAAAGCCAGAAACCATATCCTAAACAGGGAACAAGGGATGATCCTCTTCAACTGTTCAATAGACGTGGGTGGAGTGTGAACCGGGCGATTGTTTAGTCTATTTACTCCAATTGAAAAAAAGAAAAAAAGAAATGAGTGAAAAGATTGGAAAGAGAAAGCCGGACACACTCTTACACATACATGTATATATATATTTATACACTCATACATATACATGCATATATATATTTACACACTCACACATATACATGTATGTATATATATATATATATATACACACACTCATACATATACATGTATATATATATTTACACACTCATATATATACATGTATATATGTATATTTACACACACATACATATACACATATTCACAGATTCATACACACTTAAGGGATGTTGGTTTTTCAATTTGAAATATACTTAAAAATTTCTAATGTATTAATAAATAATTAATTATTAAACCGGCCATATATTAATATAATTAACGTATACATTCGTTTACATATGTATATACGCGGATAGTTAGCATATACGCTCATATGTAATAATTGTGCTTTGTCATTCTGGCTTAAAATATCATCCCATGGGACATCTGCTTGATATTAAATCACTTCCTGCTTATACAAATTATATTATGATTATATAAGTTAAATTTTTATTACTAATAATCATTATACTATTATTACTCGTTTATGTGCGTTGTGGTGCAGTGGATATCGACTCGGAACGACAAATCGGAGAACCGAGTTTGAGTTCCAGTTGAATTCCTTGCATTCACTTACGCACAAATACCCTTGGGAAAGGTATTAATCCGTCTCTTCCCTCCAGTTATGGGTTAAATAATAGGACAGATTGGGTTCTATAGCCTTGGTTGGGAGCCAGTCTACCGCAGAAAACAATGGCAACCTACTGCGGGATAATCTTCTGCCCAGTGAGTCATGTCTCTTTCGAGACATGATCGCCCAAAGCGTGCATCACGTATGGCAAATAACTGACCACACAGTGACTGACGATGATGCGTGCAGAGAAGTCAAGAATTTACTTTGAATATTCCACTTATTTTCTTCTTAAGGAAAATATTTATTTGCAGTTAACTGAACCAGAGTTATTTCTCTTGAACGAATATTTATGATTATATGAGCTAATTTTTTTATTTCTAATTATCATTATACTATTATTACACGTATGCCACTGTGACTGACGAAGAAGACTGCAGATAGGTCAAGGATTTTTCTTTGAATATTCCACTTATTTTTTAATTAAGGAAAATGTTTATGAGCCTTTTAAAATAAGGAAACAAATTTAGTTAATTCGGAAATAAAAACTAAAAACGCGATAAGGAAGAGAAATTGTAGGGCCGGATAAAAACAAAGTAAAAGAAAAGAAGCGGAAAAAAAGAAAAAGACATAATAAGTTAGGATCTGTGACCCATGAGGAACTTTAAGGAAAGAACGCTAAAAGCTAAGATCGAGAAAAGCTCGGATTGATAAGGCACCCGATCATTGCCAAAACGCATGAAACTCCGAGTCGGACAGAAAACATAGGATAATATATATATATATATATATATATATATATATATATATATATATATATATATATTTTAATCATTTCACCCCGAGCAAGGCGGAAATGCCACTGATGTGCAGGGGGCTACATAAATGTAAAAAGATTAATTAGAAAAGAGTGAGGAGTACAAACTAGTTAGAAAGGAACAATAGAAAGCAGGTGCGATGACAGATACATAGGTGGAGAGAAAGGGAAGGTTATACGGGGGTGGGGAGAGAGCTAGAATCCAGTGGTTAGTAGATGAGTATTGACTTTGCATTTAAATTTCTGGAGGTTGTAGCCTTCAGGAAAGCAAGAATACGGGAGCGAGTTCCACAGGCGGGAAGTGCGAGAGAAGAAGCTGCAGGAGTAGAATTGTCGTCTGCATTTGGCTAACCTGACTGTGAATGGGTGGGACCCAGTTGCCAGTCTGGTTGCACAAGTAAACACCTGTTGAGGAGGCATCAGTGACTTAAGTTCGTCTGAGCAGAAGCCATGAAGGTATTTATAGAACAGACAAAGGGAGGCCACATTTCGACGATGGGGAAGTGGCTGCAGTCGAGCCGCCAGATCACTACCTATCACATTACAGACTCTCCTTTGGAGCTTGTCATGAACACTGAGGAGAACGGCAGGGACACCTGACTATAAATGGCAGCAGTACTCCATGCACGGACGGATGGTTGACTTGTATATATGCAGGATGGATCCAGGTGGAAAAAACATCCTGGATCGACATGGTGACCCAACCTTCTTAGCAGTAGATTTTGCTATGGATTCAATATAGTAGTTCCATTTGAGGTCTGAGGACAGGGTAAGTCCGAGGAGGCGTAGTGTATATATATATAAACGAGATTATAATTATACTCGTGTCGAAAACCTTCCTCGAAATTGGTTTTAAAAAAAAGAAAAAGCTAGCACATGAACGTCAGTCAGAAGTGTTCGGACCGAGATCAACCTGAGGCCCAAAGAAAAACAAACCGACACAAGTAATCATCTAACAGAAAGCGCTCGATACAGAGGTAAAGCGAAATAAATAGATAACACCTAATGAGCCACACGAACCGACCTAGGTTTCACCTAAACGGATCGTCAGTGAGCCAGATTTCCCTGATGATCTGTATAGGTGAAACCTAGGGAGGTTCTTCTGGCTCATTAGGTGTTATCTATCTATCTATCTATCTATCTATCTATCTATCTATCTATCTATCTATCTATCTAACCCAGGGTTTTCATATCTATCTATCTATCTATCTATCTATCTATCTATCTATCTATCTATCTATCTATCTACGGTGTTCCATCAAGATGGATCGAAGTTAATACTAAATAAAACAGTGTTGTTGGTGAACTTTTATTGATTTTACAATTGAATCTTGTTATTTATATAAATATATATATAAGATATAAATGTATTGTTTTATAGATTTCTAGTTCCTTGTAAAATCAGTAACATTTTCTTTTACTCACATAAGATTCTTACATCTTAGTAGCATTATCGCCTGCTTTGGGCCGAATTGACATATATATATATATATTTGTATATATATATACTTCTCTATATATATTGTGCTTCTATATCTATTTGTACTGATATATATATATATATATATATATATATATATATATATATAGAATATATAGAAGTACAATATATATATATATATATATATATATATATATATATATCGTATATAATATATATATATATATATATATATATATATATATATATATATAGAAGTAGAAAGAATTTTACTCTTTGATCAGATTCATGTCGAATTCGAAGTTTAGAAACCCTGACGACTGAGAACATAATAACGGTGTCTTTACGAAACTTAGAAGTGACCATAAACCTGCACAGGTAAAGTGACAAATTCTTTGCATTAAAACTATCAATGTTCTATCTCCACACCACTATCGAGCAGTTGACGATAAAAAGCCTGTATGACAAAAAACATTATATCAGTAAAATCAATGTAAAAACAACCTTGGACCTCAACGTTATCACAATTAAACGCTATATATATATATATATATATATATATATATATATATATATATATATATATGTGTGTGTGTGTGTGTGTGTGTGTGTGTGTGTGTGTGTGTGTTTCAAATAAACTTTAAAAGCGAAGTTTAATAAACAAGTTAATGAATATAATAAAAAACAAATGAAATAAACGGACTCAAGGTCTAAACTATAAGAAATCTAAAACATTAACCCAAAACAAATTACTGGGAAAAACCAATTCCCAATATCGAATGGCTCTGACGTAGAGAATCGGCACAACAAATGAGTAACCCGTGGTCCAATGATCGCTTAAGACGTGAAACTGACAGTCACCATGCAATGTTGAGTTTTATGTACACGCTGTTCATATTTGCAAAAGTCTTGTCCCTGACATTCATCATTTCCCAAGGAGTAAAATTCATTAGAACACTTATCATTGAATTATTTATAGAAAATTGTACGAATTTCTTCAGTTATTCAATGCCATAATTTAAATAATTTCAACAATTTTATGGCTTTAACTAAATATATAGATCATTATATATATATATATATATATATATATATATATATAAACTTACTTATAAATGGAACTTTGTCTCTCTATGTGTGTGTGTGTGTCTCTATGTGTGTGTGTGTGTCTCTATGTGTGTGTGTGTGTCTCTATGTGTGTGTGTGTCCGTTACCTATAGACTCCGAAACGGCTGAACAGATTTTCTTGAAAATTTACACAGTTGTACTATAAGCATCTGCGAGTGTTCTTAGCTAGGTTTTGTGTCGAGGTACCCCCGATAAATATCGAAAATCGGTAATCGAAAAAATCGGGTTATAGAAGGAGTGGTCCGATTTTAATCAAATTTGATAAACTCATAGACAAAGACACAAGAAACGATATTCAGAAGTTTCGAGGTTGCAGTTCTTACATTAGTGCAGAAAATCGACAGTATATATATACAAAAGGCAAGATATTTGTATGTGTGTCTGTTTATCTACCTGTATGTCTGTATTTTTTTCAGCCCTCTTATTTAATTTTTGCTTCGGGTTTGGTTCTAAGTAGGTATAATTGTAGTTCGTAGTCTCAGTCATGATACCATTTACTCAGAAGACTTATTTAGCCTTCAAAATTCAGTTTACGACGAAAAAAAACTTATTTGATATCGATACCAGGAAATCAAAATTTGACTTACATCCATTCATTTTTCTATCAGTCGACGGTTTCGCTTTAACTGGAAACAACTATTTCGTTTTAGTCTTTCGTGCCAACGTCCAAAGAGTCTGAGCTCCAGGAGCATGGATTAGTTTTAAAGCTTTCATTACACCCGAGCAACGCCGGGCTATACTGCTAGTATATATATATATATATATATATATTGCTGATATTTATAATGGAATGCTATTTTTATACTTTCAGAGTTTTGTTTTGTGTGGGAGTCACTATTTGCCCATAGCTGGGACTCAAACAGGTACTACCACCTTGGGTCCATGTTGGCTTGGGAACAACAACAATTAAAAAGTCGTTCCATGTTTTTCAAAATCTTAAGTTTCTCGATCAGCGACCTTGCTGCCGGATGTAGTTTATCGTCCTACCTAGGGTGCTATATATCGTTAGGGGTCGCTTATTAATATGTACGTGAGAAATGAATAATTCATTCAGTCATGTGAGATATTTTTGTAATCAAACATATTTCTATAGTCCATAAACTTTGGATATATTTATAAATAAATAAAAACTTCTTCTTTATGTATTGTATCCTTTCAGGACATAGAAGATCATGGACCTCCACCTACTCCTATATCTTATTGCTCTTAAATTTTTCTCTTGGTAACTCTCCCAAATTCCGCTCCGCCATCAACTTGCTCAAGCCCATTAAGTAAGTTTTACGCTGCTTTCTCCTGTTTCTGTTTTCCTCTACCCGTCCTATGAGTATTAGGTTCTCCAAGCCCTCCTTTCTCATTACTTGTCCCAGAAACCGCAACTGTCTCTTTCTGATGTCACTTATAAGTTTCCTTTTTGTTTCCATCATCTGCAAAACCTCGTCGTTGCTCACATGTTCGGTCCATTATATCCTCAGTATCCTTCTGTAGAACCACATTTCTGCTGCTTCGAGTCTCACTCTCGTCTTTGAAAAGATTGTTCAACAAATAGGAGGACAGATATAACATAACCCTTTTCTGTATCTAAAACGAAATCTTTTGTCTCTCAATACTCTTTTTAGCTTTTGAAATGCGTCCTTGGCCATGAATAAAGTCGAATTTTGCCTGAAAGTTATTGTTTTATTAGTTAGGCCCGGGATTTTTTTTTTTAATCATGTCACCCCAAGCAAGGCATCCCACTGACACTATAGCGCAGGTGGTTACACAGGGCGATAGACGAGTTAGGATGTATATTGGGGGAGAGTTGGAGAGAATGGGAGGGTTAGTGTGTTAGGAGGTGTCTATTGACCTTACATTTAAACTCCTGGAGGTTATAGCCATCGGGGAGTTTGGCGGAATGATTCTACGCTAGAAAATTTTGTGCGGATCCCGCGAATGTTAGTGAACGTGACACAGATTTATTGAGTGATGTCTTATTTTTTTCAGAACATATTTTAAAAAGATAATTCAAATTTGAAATTCTCAGCGTCACCCTCTCCTTCATGCGCATGTGTAGCCGCGTCAATGTTAACATCACTTTAATCCAATGAAGTCTAAAGGACGAAACTAGTCACATGAAAACTTTTTCCATTTTGTCATAGTTTTTTCTTTGTTACCTTAAAATGGTTCTTGATATATAAACATTTATAAATCGTTTTCCCATATATGTGGAGTATAATAAATTCGTTGCTATTTGTATAACCCCCACCTTTGTTTATAACCCCCACCTTTGTTTATAACCCCCACCTTTGTTTATAACCCCCCACCTTTGTTTATAACCCCCACCTTTGTTTATAATCACAACTGATCGACAGGTCATTATTTCATCACCGGTCAAAATGTCAATTCGTGATGGAACATGGCGGTTTAATATTGGACTTCAACGAAAAGCTATTAAGAGACGCAATAAACCATTAGTTTTAATATCTTTGCATGTTGAAGTAGTTTTATTTATAATATATATGAATTACCCTGGAAGTGTATGTTTTTTCACCTACATCCTTATATAATTAGCTTTCATACAAGCTAACACATATAGTCTCTTGACCCTCTCCACTCTTCCTGTTTCACATACACATACAAATGTATGTAGGTTACATAAACATATCAATAAATCGATTCGATAGAACAATATATATATATATATATATATGTGTGTGTGTGTGTGTGAGAGAGAGAGAGACCTAAAAAGTATAATGTCATCTTCAAGCCATACACTCCAAAGTTTGTTAGTTGAAACATTGAAATATACGCAGTATCTCTGTTATTGAACACTTTTAGCCATAAATATAGGATACCTTAAAACTATACATAAGAAGAATCTTATTATATCTCTCTGACCATAACTTTATTTGGTTTCATTTAAATACATATGGAAATCTATCAAACTCTCTCCGCAACATACACATCAATAATACAAATATAATAGCATCATATTCATCTGAAAAAAGGCTAAGAATAATGGAAGCATTATTAATAAAAACAAAAAACCAACACTCAACAAAATCCACTGTGAACATAGCCACAATGTATTGACTATGTTTGGAAAATAGAACATTCCTTTAACTCTATATACACGCATGAATCAATTTGCATATTAGGTTAAAAGTAAAATAAAATTAAATCTTGACAATGGCTAAAATTATGACTAAAAATAAATTTTGGATAAATAAAACTTTAATATGAATTATGTTCTAAAAAGAAAAAAAAAATAGATTACACAAAAGACTAAATAAAAAACTTATAAAAAAAGTAATATTCGGTTAAATATTAATTATCTATTTGCATAAATATTCGTTCAAGAGAAATAACTCTGGTTCAGTTAACTGCAAATAAATATTTTCCTTAAGAAGAAAATAAGTGGAATATTCAAAGAAAATCCTTGACTTCTATGCACTCATCATCGTCAGTCACTGTGTGGTCAATTAATTGCCATAAGTGATGCACGCTTTGGGCGATCATGTCTCGAAGATTATCCCGCAGTAGATTGCCATTGCTTTCTGCGGTAGACTGGCTCCCAACCAAGGCTATAGAACCCAATCTGTCCTATTATTTAACCCATAACTGGAGGGAAGAGACGGATTAATATCTTTCCCAAGGGTATTTGTGCGTAAGTGAATGCAAGGAATTCAACTGGAACTCAAACTCGATTCTCCGATTTGTCGTTCCGAGTCGATATCCACTGCACCACAACGCACATAAACGAGTAATAATAGTATAATGATTATTAGTAATAAAAATTTAACTTATATAATCATAATATAATTTGTATAAGCAAGAAGTGATTTAATATCAAGCAGATGTCCCCTGGGACGACATTTTAAGCCAGAATGACAAAGCACAATTATTACATATGAGCGTATCTGCTAACTATCCGCGTATATACATATGTAAACGAATGTATTCTTTAATTATACTTTATTGATTGCTTTATAAAAGGAAATAACAGAGACGAGAGAATCGTTGGAGTAGGATTAATTTCATCCGAGCTCATAAAGTAGAAAATATGCTTTTATTTCATCCATTGTTATCAGAAAAAAATCTTGCAAAAAGCAAAGAAAAAAAGATAGCATTTTAATACACTTATATTATAACCACAAAACGACACATGTTAAAGAACCATGGCCTTTATTAACGGAACCTGACCGACCAAACGTTGTCACGCAGTACGTTGCTTTTCAGGGCTGTAGACAATTTTTTCTGACATTGAAACCGATTACATAAAAAATTCACCACATTTTATATCAAATAAAAAATGCAAGTTGGGGATAATAGTTTATTTTGTGTTTAAAGTTGAAAAAATAAAAATATATATGTATAGTTTTACGGAAAGTATGCAATGCTTTGATTATATAGTGAAACGTTATAAAATACTTTTCGACAATGTCGGCATTATATTGTGATAGGAAAACAAGGCAGCATTTTTGCACATTTTTGCAGCAGATTAACAACACCCGTCTTTCAAATATTAAATCTACAAAGTAGATTTAATATTTAAGAAAAATTATATATTTAGATAAAAAATTATAATCAAAAAAATATTTAAGATATTTTAAATAAACTAACCTCTTGTAATTTTTTCTACTTTGAGTTCTGTAGAATTATATAATTTCTTGATGAAAAAATAAATCATTTTATGTCCAAGCAGATGGTCGAGATGGCGTATTGTATTCTTCATGGTATTTCACAATGGTTACTTGGCAGTACCCATCTCCAAGTAATATGACCACGACTCTTGATCAAAATGTTTTATCGAAGCGACTTTTTATCAAAATAACGTTTATCGAAACTGAGAAAACGTTTTACCGAAACAACGTTTAATAAAAAATATTTTTTAAAAAATATTTAAATTTTTTCAAATTAAAAACTTAATTTTTCTGCTTTAATTTTTCTTTTTTATTTGATTGTCTATATAATATTTTTAAATCTTATTTATAAAGATCATCTTAAAATGATATATTTTATGAAAAAATATTTTCTTACGAAAATTTATTTTTATTTCAAATTTTTATGCAAGTTTATTTTATTGATGATAATTTATTTGTGCAGTTTTATGTTAAGATATTTTCTTTCATTTTGACCATTGCGAAAGTTTCTGTTGTTTAGATGCAGAAAGTATAAGCTAATTTTTAATGAGTTTAATGGGTACATTAGCAACAAGAATGGTAAGAATGTCATATTAGAAACGGGATAAAAGGGCCTAGCCATCATTTAAGATGGCTCTGGCCTTTTATCTCATTTCCAATATATGGCATTGTTATCAGAATAATCTCTCTTCGTAACAAACCAAGGAATCGCTTTATACGATGAACAAAAAATATGTAGTTTCTCGGTTTGATTATTTTTTAACTTTTAATTTTATTTTAATTTTATATTTATATTTTATCTTGTAATTTTAATGTTTATTTAGAATTTTAAATTTTAAATTTTTTTTATCTATATGTAACATTAGAATATTTAAATTTTTACGTTTTATGTTTTACGTTCCTTTGATTTCTTCTCCCTGCATTTTAATATTTTTAATATTATTTTAATATTATTTTAATAATATTTAATATTATTTAGTTTATAATTAAATTTTAATTTCTATCTAAATGTAATCTTAGAATATTTAAAATTGTAATCTTGTTATTTAAAAAACGTAACCTAACTTTATAAAATTTCATGAACATCGTGTGAACTTAAATTCAAATCTATTAAACTGACAATTTTCAATATGCACCTGATGATTGCATAACGCATGAAAGTACGAGACGTGCCATCGACGTAGGACAATATGTATATTTATTAATATGTATATAAAATATCTCTGGTCATACATTGAGCATTGATTTATTAACAGCTGAATAATAATACTATATGTGCACCCTCATATGTATATTTATTAATTTACCTCACAATATATATATATATATATATATATATATATATATATATATATGTCAGCATTAATAAACACATGAGAAGATTTGTAAAATAATCCTAATGATTCTTAAAAATATTAAGTTAAATATTAAAATTGATTCAACAGAGAGATCGATGTAAATGTAATTTACAGAGTAGATATCTATTTATTTCATATGTAAATTCAGTATTTTTTCATTTGTGGAATACCCATTTCTACACGTTCTTAGAACACACTTTATTCAAACCCAGCCATATATATATATATAACCTTGTGCAAATTAATTAAAACAAAACGAATAATATATTCCTAGGATCTTTCACACATTCCATGATCCCGTCTCTTGACGTTGTTTTTCTCTTCAGACCGCATTTTTCTTTATGGACTAATGGATCCAGTTTGTTTCTTCTCTGTAAATTACGTTACTTCATAGACGCATACGAAAATTATAACGCTGCACGAACACACTGGCAAGCCTTATTGAGAGATCGCAGATATTGTTGATGTCAGCCTTTCAACTGTCAGTCGTGTCATCAAGGCGAAGAAACAAACTGGACCCATCAGTCTAAAACAAGGGAAAATATGGTCGGAAGAGAAAAACAACGATCAGAAATGACGTGATCAGGGAAAGTGTGAAAGATCTTAGAAAAACATCTTTTGTTTTGCTTCAATTAATATGTACAAACGTATGTAGATAGATTGTATTAATTTTCAATTTTTCTCGTTTAATTTTTCAATTATATTGCTCATATTGTACATAATTAGGTTATAATAACATTTGCATTTTGTTTGAATATTACCTTAAAAAATTGAAATGCAGTAGTGAGGGGCTCCGTATCATAGATTTGGCCCGGAAAGTACCATAGATTGGGTGTATGATAGATTTGGGTTAGGGCCATAATAGATTCAGAGTATTATAGGTACAGAATGGGGACGACAAGATCCTTGTATTGGCCGTTTTATTTCGAAAGAATAAAAACCAAAATCAACATTAACAAGACAAAACGTAATTCACGTTAAACGGCTAAATATTTGTTTTTTTTTACTTACATAACTTAGATTTTGAGATGGTCATGTTTTTTATATGCTTGTTTGAATGTATGTGCGCGTGCGTATTTGTGCGTCTCTCATCTTCACATTTTGTCACTCTCCGTTTTATTCCTGTTCCTTAATATAATTCTTATTCTCTTGCACATCCATCATTTCGTTAAGCAAACTTTTCCTGCCATTCGTAATGTCTCACAAGATTACTTTTGCTGGATGTTCAATTTTTTAAAGTGCCCTCAACTCGACTGGGATCTTTTAAAAATTGGCCCGCTTCATCTCATCAGGATGTTATTGCACTTTTCATTTTGTCGCAGACTTTTATTCTTATTTATATACGTCCCATAAGGGTGGAATCGATTCGCAGGTTTTCGATGGTGATTAAAACGCTCTTGCAATCCTTTGGTGGGCAGTCTGTGCCTCACTGTGTGCTCTATGAATGAATGAATGGACCAATTTAAATATAACGATGCCACATGTAAAATTCTAGACTAATTAAGTAAGTACGAGAAAGCAATCCCAAACGTGCTAAGAGAGAGAGAGAGAGAGAGAGAGAGAGAGAGAGAGAGAGAGAGAGAGAGAGAGAGAGAGAGATCAAGTTAATTGATAATCAATTTTGGTTTTTCGGAAGCACTTGCAATATTTTGAAGAATAGATGGAGTTTCTAAGCGTTGCTTAGATGTAGCACAAGACCAAAAGTATGGGATACTCAGTGAGGATCAAACTCACTACTCAGTTGTAATAGGTTCTAGCGAGAAAAGCTTGCTAACCATTACACCATATCGTGGGACCACAGTATTTTTTAACAGAATTGATAAACAAATCGGAAATTATTTATGACTCAATTTTTTCCATATTTGAATTGATGCTCTGCTCTGTTTATTTATTAAACAGATAACATTTGATAAGAGATTTCGAATATTCAGACCAGTATATGAAAATAAACATACTCTTTGGTAATATTCGTTTAAGTAATAATTATATATATATATATATATATATATATATATATATATATATAATACTAATCACTGTGAAACTAACACCAATTATAAGAAACTAAATCGCATTTGTATGTATATATATATATATATATATATATATAGAGAGAGAGAGAGAGAGAAAGGAGGGAGAAAGAAAGAAAGAAAGAAAGAAAGAAAGAAAGAAAGAAAAAGAGTAACGTAGATAGATAAATAAAAAAAACTGATAGATCTTGAGACTATACAGGGTGCGATGGGAAAATTATCGTCATTTTATATCTTAAATTTCACGCATGCGCATTGTTTGTTTTTTGACTTTGTCGACTCCGCAGTATAGTAGTGTCAATTTAGCACTGTGAGAAAAAGACTCCCATGATGCATTCACTGTGCCAGAAATTTGGAAATGATATCCTGTACTGCTTGGCATTCGCGCTGGAAGCTCGTTGATTTCGCTGAAAAAGTTTTCCTGCCAAACCCTGCGTAATTCTATACAAAAAGGTTCGCAGTTGCCTGATAACTGATGAATATATAATTGAAAAATGTATTTTTACTTTATTTTTTGAAGAATAAAGTTGAAAGAAATTCTGAGGATATTTCCCATCGCTTAATCCTTAGTGAAAACCTTCACATTCACCGACAATATACAACTCAAAACTAGACAAGTTACGAGCCCTGGTATTATGAATCTAGACACGTGTAGTAAATTTACGGAAGAATCGAAACGGCTCTGACCACCGAAGTCCTGCCTGAATAGTGAGACTCAGGCGATAACTACCAGATACCTGATATAAACAAGCAAATACATGGAAAAAAAAAAAAAAAATAAATAAATAAATAATAATAATAATAATAATGGACAGTGTGCAAACACTATAGAAAATATGTAAACAAACACTGGTATGAACATCACCCAGCACCGGTTACAGAAATAGATGATGTCACCATTCTATGGGATTACACCATCTACACAGACAGAAAAATTGAAGCAAATAGGCCGGACATTATTGTTAAAAACCAGAAAGAAAAAACTTGCCTATTAATCAATATGGCTTGTCCAGCGGATTGTAACATAGCAACCAAGGAAATCGAAAAACTGTCAAAATATAAAGACCTGGAAATTGAAGTAGAAAAAATGTGGAAATCAAAAATAAGTATCGCACCAGTGATAGTGGGTACACTTGGAATGATAAAAAATGAAACAAAAAACACATTGAAAAAATTCCTGTAAATCCCAGCTTAAGAGATATACAAAAAATTGTCTTGTTAAGTACAGCCCACAAACTAAGGAGAACTTTGTCTATGTAACACTAGGGATGATGGGGAAGATAGAAAAGACATGAAATGGAGCCATAACAACACACCACAATCTGCTTTAGGTCTTCCTGCAGACTTGGTAGGTAGTGCGACCATAGCAGAAATAAAATTATAATGAAAAATGACATAATGATAATATTGCGGTAGACCAAATTATGACCACTTAAACATTTATCTTGACCTTGCCAAGAAGTTAAGAAAATTGTAGAAAATGAATGTCGTGGTAGTCATTATCTGAGCACTAGGGACGACCTTGAAGAGCCAAGTAAATTACTGGTGGAATCAGGAGAGTTTGGAAAATGAGTTTGGAAAATGAGGCTGCCGTAGTACTAAAGTGCTGTCAGTTAACCTTTAGTGTAAACCAACGAGTTACAACTGGTGGGAATGAAAAAGAAAGTAAATGAAAATATTCTGTTGAATCAGTTACTACGTCTACTAAAAGGAAAGCTTTTTTCATTGTGTTGTGTTAGACAATATTTCTATCAAGAATCTATCTTCAACAGTTATAAACTCATCATTCGTCCATGAGTTGAATACTGCTGTAAAATTTGGTCTGGTACTTCTACTATGTATTTAGGGATTCTTGACAAAATCCAAAGAAGAATCTGCAATGTTATTGGTCCTGAACTAGTATCTCGGTTTCAGTCACTTTCCCACCACCGTAACGTAGTTTCCTGTGTCTTTTTCTATAAATACTTTCCTGGTAATTTTTCTGATGAACTTTCCTCTTTGGTACAACTATTTTACGCATTTAAGTGTTTAGCAGGTAGGTATCACCATTTTACATTTGGAATGGCTAGATGAACCGCAAGTTCTATGCTAACAATTTCTTCATTTGCACTTGTAGCTTGGTAAACGCTCTTCCGATTTTTTACTTTCCAGTTAAGTTTGATTTTCAAAAATTTAAATGCAATTCTAATCATTATCTTTTGTCGTCTTAATTGCAGATCATTTATTTTTCTATCTTCTTAAGAATATTTCCTTTTTTTTCATATTTTCTCACAAACAGTAACTGCGTCTTACTGGCTTTATTGCCTTGCTTGGGGCGAAATGATTAAAATATTACAAATAAAAGTCGTTATAGTAAATGTAGGATTTACAATTTTACTTATAAATATTGAAGAATTGCATAAACTCTTTTGAGAATATGTTCAAATATAAACCGATTAAAAAAAAACAAAGGAAATTAAAGTGAATTATAAAATAAAGACAAAAAGACTATATTCAAGGGCAGAATTGCACCATTGCATGTACAGAATTAGCATCAGTTTTGATAAAATACGATAACTGACTTGAAAGAAAGTTAAAAAATACTGAATTACGACGACAATGGTTGTGACTATGATGATGCAAAAGTAAAATAATTAAACTAGTTGAATACCCTTCCCCTATGGACATAGATAAGTAATAGAAATTCTCATACTAATATAGAATTTTTGTATTAAAATAATTTTCAGCAAGAAATCTATTTTCTAATGTTCTTGTTAATAAGTTGATTCGAATTGCTTATTCTAGACACAGTTACATACACAGTTCCTGAGAAAAATATTTGAATACATTTATGTTGGCTGCTTTAATAATAATAATAATAATAATAATAATAATAATAATAATAATAATAATAAAGCAACTTACTCTTTTTTCATTTGTTTAGATAATTCCGTGCAATTTCTGTGCGGTTATCAGCTCATCCGTTTTTATTCACACTATTCCCAATATTGAAGACTATTTCCCCATGAATATCGTAAACAGATTATTTTGTTTTATTTAGATAATACTGTATTTTTTTCGGCTATAATCACTAATTTGAAGTAATGTGAAATGGCAGATAACAACAATAGTTACTACGAACGCCGCGAGAAATAAATTCGTTAACTAACGTAGCCGGACTAAAATTATGAAATTTAATAAAAATTGTATTTTATACTGCATGTCAACTTTGTTACAAAAAAAGTTATTTTACAAAAAAAAAAAAAAAGAAAAAAAAAATGAAGAAAAAAAGATTTTATTGATTTTTTAACAGGTTTAGAAATTTACCTCTTGTTTCATATTCAGGATTGGGTTTCCAATTCTTTCTAAAGTTTTCTCACTCTTTTTTACTCCAAGTAGCGTCATAGTCAGTCAGTTAAGTGCCATACGTGATACACGCTTTAGGCGATCATTTCTCGAAAGAGACATGACTGACTGGGCAGAAAAATTTCTTGCAGTAGGTTGTCATTACTTTCTGCGGTAGACAGGTTGCCAGCCAAGGCTATAGAATCCAATCTGTCCTGTTATTTAACTCATAACTGAAAGGAAGAGACGGATTAATACCTTTCTCAAGGGTATGTGTGCATCATAGATAAAGGAATTCAACTGGAATTCGAACTCGGCACCCCGATTTGTCGTTTCGAGTCGATATCCACTGCACCACAACGCATAAATAATAGGACAGGTTGGGTTCTGTAGCCTTGGCTGACAGCCAGTCTACCGCAGAAAGCAATGACAACATATTGCGGGATAACCTTTTGCACAGTCAGTCATGTCTCTTTCGAGACATGATCGCCCAAACCGTGTATCACGTATGGCACTTAACTGACTGACTGAAAGTTGGCTCATGTCGTTTAACCCAGGATCATTTTTGTTAAACATAGTTGTAAATGATTTATTTCTCATCTCTCGTCACAACTTGTTTAAGAAGGGCGCATTTTCATTGCGTTTATACAGCAAACCACAGATAGAAATTTGACCCAAAAGCTTCTTTTCATGTGGTACCCAAATATCGTAACGCGTTCAGTACCCAAGCTTCACTAAGTGCTCATGGATGGTGGATTTAGATAAATTTAGTGTTTCTGTCAATTTCGGCGTTGTGTAATGCGAGTTATTCTTAATCAATGTCTTGATTTGGTCATCATCTGTTGCCGGGGTGGGGGTCTGCTTAAGCGTCCTTCATCAATAAGGCTACAATCACCAACTCTAAACCTAGTGAAATACTTCCTTACGGTTCTGTCAGTGTAAGTACTTTCATCGTACACAGACCATATCTTTTTTGTTGCTTGCGATCTATTTTTATGTTTACGGTAATAAAAAAAAACATCAATTGCACCTGTTACAACTTTCATAGGGAAGCAAAATTGACACAAATTAAGTAATTTTAAACTTTCTTTCTCAAGAGATAGTTTGAAGTGTGCTCTAATCAGAAATATAAGCATATTATATCTGTTAATCTTGAGATTTTTTTTTGTTATAATGTTGGAGAATTTTAACCGTATGGATAAAAATAGTGAATTTAATATAGTCTTTTTGGAGACTTAGCATGAACAAATAAGTTTCCTGTTTTGGAGGGAAAAAGACCCTAGAATGACGTTAAAATCGTCTAAAATTTTTCAGGTTTTAATAGTCAGTTGTGCTTAGTTTAATTTCTAACGTAGATAAATGTTAGTAGCGAGAAGCAAATGTTTACAAGAGAAGAGGGTTACAAAGCACTACCCTAGGCCTCCAATCAGATTTTCCCCCACTCCGTACGAAGGTTCGAGGGGGTAGTGTGCATTTACACTGGGTGATAACAATGTGGACTACTTTGTTTTACTGAGGTAAGGTGAGGAAACACAGGCAAAATCTAGCCTTAGGGGAAATTATAAAATATGATTTGTTTTCTTTTATTAACTTTTTTTTTAATTGTTTCACCTCAAGCAAGCCGGTATCGCCACTGATGCGCAGGAGGCTACATAAGAGAGTAAAAGTTTAGACAAGAGGAGGGTGAAGAGAAAGACGGACCAGTTATAGGGGGTATCAGAGAAAGGGAAAGAGAAGGATGGGAACGCAGGTGTGAAGACAGTTGCGAAGGTAGAGATAAAGAAAAAGAACAAGATATACAGGGTGATGTAGAATGGAGTCAAGTAGATAAGAGATGGGTATTGCCATTGCGTTTAAATTCCTGGAGGTTGTAGCAATTGGGAAAGCAAGTATATGGAAGTACGAGAAAAGAAGCCGCTGGAGTAGATTTATCAGCTGCATTTGGTTGATCTAACTGTAAATAGGTGGGACCTTGTTGCCAGTCTGGTTGCACGAATGGATTCTTGTGGCGGGGGCACTAGTGACTTGTTCGTAGGAGCAGATACCATAAAAATATTTGTAGAATAGACACAGGGAAGCCACATCCCGCCGGTGAGAATGTGGCTGGAGTCGAGCCGCCAAGTCGGGACCTATCCTTTGGAGCCTGTCGAAACACTGAGATGAACAGCCGGGGCGCCTGGCCATATATGACAGCAGTATTCAATGCACGGACAGATGGTTGATTTGTATATGTGTAAGATGGATTCAGGCGTAAAAAAACTTCCTGGCCTGACACAGTGACCCAAACTTCCTAGCAGTGGATTTAGCTATTGACTCAATGTAATGATTCCACTTGAGGCCAGAAGATAGGGTAAGGCCGAGGAGGCGCAGTATATTGCTTTCAGGGAGACTCGCTTGGTCCATGCATATGGTGGGCAGGAGAGGTTGCCTGTAATGGTTGACAGATACTATATGTAAGATTATTCTTTAAGAAAATTATTTCTATCAGTGGCGATGAAGATAGCGGTAAAAAATAGTATTCAAGTACGTACGCACACGACGTACACAGACTTATATATATATATATATATATATATATATATATATATATATTATAAATTATAGTTTAGAAGGTGTACAAATTTTTATCCACTACAAAGTGTACATTTTGTTTCGACATTGAGGAAGAAAAGAGACTTTCCATTCTTTCCACACCACCTGAGGAGACACTGTTATTTCCATGTCGAAACAAAATGTACACAAATTTGTACATGTTCTAAACTATAATATATATTCACAGCTCTATATTATATATCGAGCACTATTTTAAATTAATATTTCGAACGTTGTTAATCTTTCTTCAAGAAACTCTTATTCACTCACTACAACCTCTTTCGATGTATCACAGATCATCAGTGTGGTTAGACACACCCACTTGCTGGGTTCGAAACTCGACCGATTTGTTGTCAGTCGGAATCGCTATCCCCTAAGCCATAGGTGCATGTAATTAGAAGAAGAAAATTTTAACGTCTTGCATATAAGCAGTGTATACACACGCCAGTCACCGAAAGAACACGATCCATTTATGAATAGTAATGCATATATCGCAGAAGTGGAAACTGTTTTTAAAGTTTTCGTCTCTATAGAGCTCAATCGCAATGAGAGCATAATATATATATATATATATATATATATATATATATATATATAAACAATTTTCCCTGACGAGCTGTTAAGCGAAACTGTGGTAGGTTATTGGATCACTCTTAGATTTTCGATTTTGTTTGCTCTACTTTCGCTTTGAGTGCTTTGTGTGCTCTGCGTTCGTATTGAGCTCTTTATTGTTAAGGTTTTCGTCTTGGGGTTTTTTTCTTTTTCACGAATGCTTGACTTTTTGTTCGGGTATTTCGTTTGTTTGTTTTTTTCTTCCCCTTCTTTTCCCTCCGGGTTAGTTCCCGGTGGGTTTCAAGACGATCTCATTTGTAGTTTATTTATTGCTAATCTTGACAGAATTAGTTCTGTTGCTATTGGTATTATTACTATAATTAATATTATTACTATATATATATATATATGCACGTCGTGTAAGAAGTCGGTAATATTTGTACATTCTGTTCATAAGGATTTTTCTATCTATTTTGTTCTCAATAAAAAGCAGATTTGGCTGACGCAGATAACATTATGCTTTTTCTGCAATCAATTTGCATGCTCGCAAATAAATATTCATAAATACAGGATAGGGTCCCTAAAAACGTTTTTCTATCGTTTCATATTTTTTTAATTCTCTTATTTTCTTTATTTTTTTAAATATTTTATTGTGGCATCAGTTGAAGTTAATATGGCAGCAGGCTATAACGATCCCAACTTGCTTCTTTTTTGTTGTCTCCGCTTCGACGAGAAAATATTTTAAAAATTCTGAACTTTGCACAGCTTTGTAAATATAAATATATATGTGTGCTCGTGGAGATTTTTGTGTACGAAGGAGACTTTGAAAAAAGTTTTCTACCTGAGAAAAAAGTTTATGCTCCCTCGCATATATATATATATTTGGATAGTAATCTCTCTTTTATGCAGGTTTCATTAAAAATAGCAGATGTTATTATGATTAAGTTTTTATGTAATTTCTCATGCGATCTTATGATTTTTTTCGTTTCGGGTCATAAATTATATCAAATTGTCCAAATGTTTTGTTTTTTCTGAGCGCTTCTGATTATGAATTTTTTTTTCATCTTCATGTGTGTCTACAGAGTTATGTGTTGTGTTATATTCCGAACACAATATGCATATGGCTGCCGTGATAGCACAAGTATCATTGCATCTTTTACATGCAATAAAGGCTAATCATAAAATCCATCCTCGATAATCTCGAAAAGTATAGCCGAAAGCGCTAGGAAAAACAAAACATTGGAAATTTTTATATAATTTATGTCCTGAAAACAGAAATGAAAGTAAATCATTAGATGACAAGAAAAAATTCTTTAAAAAATTAACCATAATAGATTGTTTGTCTTTTTTAATGAAACCTGCATATATATATATATATATATATATTTATATATATATATATACCGAACGCCCATAGCCCAGAGAGCTGTGATACGGCGAAACAGATCTGTCTGTGGATGACAATATATATATATGTGTGTGTGTGTTTGATCATTGCTGTGAAAAAGATTTTTATTTGAATATAAGAAGCAATACGTTTGTTATTTATGGATATAAGAAGACAGAAAAAATTATGTGTCTGTTCAATTTTACTAATCAGAATAGAGATTCATTTTAAATTTGAAAAAAAGTTTGTTTTTGGGGCCGACATTACTTCTTCTTTCAATCTTAACTAGATTTATATATATATATATATATATATATATATATATATATATATATTGAGAGGAAAACACAACATATAATTTAATTATGTGCTGAGTTTTTCTCTCAGTATATTTGCTTTGGATAATATCCACTGAGGTCTCTATTTTTATCCAATTGATATTTTATATTAATTAGATAAAATCTTTTGGAATAGTCTCTCCGTCTTCATGGTTTGCCATTCTCTCTCTCTCATATATATATATATATATATATATATATATATATATAGTCATCCGCAGACAGATCTATTTCGCTGTATCACAGCTCATCAGTACGGTTAGACAGCCGATTACTTTTTACCCAGGATTGAAAGCCGACCAAATTGGCATCAGTCGGCGATTCTACCTCTGAGCTACGGGCTTGGTAGATGAGAGGGGGCATATATACATATATATAATAAAATTATATTCCTTGATATTGGCTAAAAGTGTAGCCGGAAGCGCTAGGGTGTATAGAACATTCGGACGATTTCTACATAATTTTTGCCCAGAAAAAAAAAAATTATAAAAGCAGAAGAAAAACTAAATAAAAATTTTAACTGTCATTCGTTTTTAAAGATAAAAAAGAAGAGTTGCTACACAAATACATTAGTATTTATATATACACTCCCGGCCATAATTATTAAGCAACCCCAGTTTTTTAAAAGAAAGGATGTATTTCATACTATTTTAAGTGGATAATTTTAAGTGAAAATAAAATGGTTCTTTTGTTATTACAACTTTGCAAAATTTTACAAGCAAGGAAGCAATGATAAAGTCGTCCGAATCACCCTAACTTTTATTCATTCCTTCATTGATGGAACTGCAATATAGGTAATTATTTAATATTTTAAAATTCATTTGATGCACATGTTATTGTGCTGTATTAACAAACGAACCATTCTATTTTCATTTACAATTATTCGTTTGGCAATAAATACTAAAAAATAGTATGAAATACATCATCTTTTTAAAACACAGGGGTGGCCTAATAATTATGGCCAGTAGTATATATATATATATATATATATATATATATATATATATATATATACAATTTTTTTAGAAAATGAATTCAGTACGTCGTATGTTTCATTAAAATATATGTATCCATTAAAATATCTTTTAAACAGACAAATAAAAAACATGTCGGATTTAATCCATTTTCTAAAAATGTACTTTAGGGTATAAAACAGAACGGGTATGAGTATTCCGAGAATCGGAAGAAATGTTTGTTCAAAAGCAATATTCGTTCCATAAGTATGTCTTACATGGCCGAAAGATCTAAAGCACGCCATATCTAATGATGGTTCCCCTGTTTCGAATCCTGCCAGAGGACGCATATTTTTCTACCAAGATTTTTCGAATATTTCCACCGTTAGATCCAAATATAAAATCAAAATATACTGTTTAACAATAAAAATAATGCATCAACTCAAATATGTGTATGATTTACAAATAGTGATCAAGCAAATTATATATATATATATATAATTGTGTGTATTTTGGCAGCATTTTTTCATTAATGCAGGTTTCATTGAATAATATAGACAAGTTCTGTCTATTAATTTTGTGTAGCATCCTTTCATACCGTCTGATATACTTGATGGTGATATCGTTGAAAGACAACAAAAAATTACTGTGATTTTTTGTTGTCTTTCAACGATATCACCATCAAGTATATCAGACGGTATGAACGGATCCTACACAAAATTAATAGACAGAACTTGTCTATATTATTCAATGAAACCTGCATTAATATGTATATATATATATATATATATATATATATATATATATATGTAAACTTATCACTATACTCATTTTGAAAAACCCTCGAGTATATACGCGGAAGGAAAAAATGGATGTAAAAAAAAGAAAGCGCTAAGCACGTGAACATCAGTCAAAGTACGTAGCCCAAAGAAAAAAACCCGAGACGAGTAATTTATAACAAAAAAGCGGTCAATACATAAGCAGAGCAGACATAATATATAACCTAAAGAGCCAACAAACCTACCTAGGTTTCATCTAACCGGATCTTCAGGGAAGGCTGGCGCATATATATATATATATATATATATATATATATATATAATGTAATATTCGTTTTATACTATTAAGTAGAATTATATAGATAGTATACGTATTTGATACATTATAAGATTTGGCGACTTACAGATGCTTCCTATAAAGTAAAATCATAAACTGTTTTTATTCCATTTGTTCATCTAATTTTTATCTAAAACAGCATACTTGCCTGTTATTAGTATCAACGTAAACTGCGGGATGATACGGCAAACAGTTTAATATATCATTTTTATATGTTTAATATTTTTAATCAGTTTATGAAAAATTATAATAATATCATAAATATTGGAGATTTAAATATATTTTATTCTCTTCTCTCTATGCGTGAATGTATAAGATTGTTATGATATCTATCTATCTATCTATCTATCTATCTATCTATCTATCTATCTATCTCAGTCTGTTTATATCTATCTATCTATCTATCTATCTATCTATCTCAGTCTGTTTATATCTATCTATCTATCTATCTATCTATCTATCTATCTATCTATCTCAGTCTGTTTATATCTATCTTTTATATCTATCTATCTATCTATCTATCTATCTATCTATCTATCTATCTATTCGAGTTCATTATCTATCTATCTATCTATCTATCTATCTATCTATCTCAGTCTGTTTCTATCTATCTATCTATCTATCTATCTATCTATCTATCTCAGTCTGTTTATATCTATCTATCTATCTGTCTATCTATCTATCTATCTATCTATCTATCTATCTATCTATCTATCTATCTATCTATCTATCTATCTATTTATCTCAGTCTGTTTCTATCTATCTATCTATCTATCTATCTATCTATCTATCTATCTATCTATCTATCTCAGTCTGTTTCTATCTATCTATCTATCTATCTACCTATCTATCTATCTATCTATCTATCTATCTATCTATCTATCTATCTATCTATCTTTTACTTGTGTTTAATCAGTGAAGTAATTAATATTCTGAATGCATAAAACGGTCCAGAAATAACGTTACTATTAAAAATTTAAATACATTTTTTATATATATTTTTTCAATTTGAAAATATAGAAAATATAATTTCAAAATCAAAATTCAATAATCCCACATAAATTACCATTACTTTCGTTGGGGGATTCTTGACAGAAAGAGCATATAGATGTTTGCAATATTAGAATAACAGAATAAGAGTTCGCTGGTTTTGCAAAGAAAATTCCTTTAATCCATTGCACTTCTGGAGTTTAATACATTTCCAAAGAATAACTTTCAAACCTTGAATAACAATAAAATAATTAAAAAATATCGAATAGAAAAAGAAATACTCCTCATTTAAATTGTAAAGTCAATTATAGGGCAAATTAAAAAAATAACTTTTTTAAAAATAGCATCTAAATTGCTTATCATAAAATCATGTTTTATTATTATTATCTTATAAAAGACGCTAATGATTGTGAAGTTGTGAAAAATTATACAGTAATATATGAATTTTTATCGAGCAAGACAAATAAATTGTTTTAAAACCTAGAAGGTTTACTGAATATATATGTAAATTCAAATCATTTGTAATCACTGTATACGAGAAATAAATTATTTTTATTATATTATGTAATTATTAAAAAACATTATCCGTAATATGTAATTTATTAATTATATTTTTTATTTCTAATATGCTTATTCATATAGATAGTAACTTATATAATATATAAAAATAATTATTAATTATATATATACAAGATATATTGAGTAATATATTAAAGTAAACTATTTAAATCTTGTTCATATAATGTAATTAATAACGCACGCATACAAACGCTTACATATACACTACCGGCCATAATTATTAGGAAACCAAAAATGATGTATTTCATACTATTTTTAGTATTTATTGCCAAGTGGATAATTCTAAAAAATGAAAATAGAATGGTTCTGTTGTAAATACTGCACAATAGCATGTGCAATAAATGAACTGTTCTGGTGACCAGTTTTTGTGCTCTTTTCCCCATGCTAGTCTCTTCTTATTGGCTGGCCGAAGCAAAGGCTTCCTGGCTGCCTTGTAAAATTTCGCAAAGTAATATTAACAAATGAACCATTCTATTTTTATTTAGAATTATACACTTGGCAATAAATACTAAAAAAATGACATTAGACCAGTACACAGTTGTATTAAAAAGTGTTCAATACAACTTTACTGTAGAACTTTTTTCCTCCAGTTGTGGGTTGAATAACAGAACAGATTGAGTTCTATAGCCTTGGCTGGCAACCAATCTACTACACAAAACTATGGCAACCAACTGCGGGATAATCTTCTGCCCAGTCAGTCATGTCTCTTTTGAGACATGATCGCCCAAAGCGTGTATCACGCATGGCACTTGACTGACTGATATTAATTGATCCAGAAGAGGCATTCCATTTTCTTAAAAAATGAGAAAAATATCTTTTGAATCTTATATGTTACATTAAGGTATCTGTTCGGTTGATGTTGCCACAGACACCGTAGGTCACTGGTTTATCTCGATAGCAATATGTTTATATTAAGCGCAAACCGAAGTTTACAGCGCTCGTTTTTGAAAAATCGTGTTTCGAAAAGAGAATTTTAAAAGAAGAACAAAGACAAAATCAAATACTGAAAATTTTGCACACACCTAATATGTAGGAAAACTGATAACATCAGATGTAGATATGGTTTTCATGAGAAACCACTGCACAAATATGAGAAAGCATAAAACAAACTGTAACAGTCGTTCTTTAGAATATATTGGGGAGATTTGCGAAATAAATAAGTATATATATATATATATATATATATATATATATACTACCGGCCATAATTATAAGCCCACCCCAGTTTTAAAAAAATGATGTATTCTAAATAATTCTAAATGAAAACAGAACTGTTCTTTTGTTAATACTACAGAATAACATATGCATCAAATGAACTGTGTGTCCAGTTTTTGTGCTCTCTTCCCCATGCTAGTCTCTTCTTCATATTGGCTGGCTAAAGCAAAGGCTTCTGGCTGCCTTGTAAAATTTTGCAAATTAATAATAACAAAAGAATTCTATTTTCATTTAAAATTATCCAGTTGGCAATAAATACTAAAAATAGTATGAAATAAATAATTTTTTAAAAAACTGGAGTAGCCTAATAATTATGGCCAGTAGTGTATTTATGAAAATTAGAAGGATCTCCTAGATAAAAATTTATCCGATGCCCTAGGCATAAATAATCTAAAAAACAATCTATCATGAATGCTATATTTATGAAAAGAGAAAATAACTTATTCAAACCAAAAGTTCTTTAGTTTGCAATTATCGTTTCTTCGCAAAATATTATCATACACCGTGGATTTTTCAAATATAAAAATTTAGAAAAATAAATGAAAACAATTAAGTCAAGACATTTAAATATTTAAAATAAATACATAAATAATTTAACAAAAAATAATTTAATGAATAAGTAAATATATGATTTTTATAAATAAATAAATAAAAATTCAACGACAACAAAGTTTTTTCACTTTCGTTTAATACGCATAACAGGAACATTCACAACGCATAACTAGAAGTTTAAATAAATGAATGGCTGGTCAACAATTTTATACATTTTCATCCGGATTTGTACAATCCTAAAAAAAAAGATACTTTCTGAGGTTTTTAGATCCGGACATTACTTCTGTCTTTTCAAATAGCGACCTTTCTTGCTCCGGAAAAAGCGTTCGAAAAGGCGTTGGATGATCAGCTAATATAAAACGTTTGAAGATACCGAAAGTTTGAAATCAAGGTAGCTTAATCGGCTGATTTCTGAATTAAAATAATTAAAAGCTCTACATTGTTTATGTATTGAGCGTTTTTAGTGCAATTTTTTACTTTTTTTGACCAATAACTGGTTAATAATCACACACACACACACACACACACACACACACACACATACACACACATATATATATATATATATATATATATATATATGAGAACTCAATGTTAGAATTTAACAGAGCATTATAATGAGAATAAGTTGGATGATTTTATAAATCCATTGGTAATAGTTTATTTCAGAACAAATTTCTCACAACAATGAATGGGTTAGATTTATCCAAACAAAAAGAATCGTGGGATAAATCTATTCATTCTTGTGAGAAATTTGGTCTGAAGAGCGGTCTGTAAGAACTCTGCGAAATAAGCTATTACTAATGGATTTATAAAAGCATCCAACTTATTTTCATTATAATGCTCTGTTAAATTCTAACATTAAGTTCTCATAAGATTACAATTCTTTGTGGAATTAACCTTACAAAGTAGCAAGGATACTACTTTGCAATATATATATATATATATATATATATATATATATATATATATACTCACTCATACAAACAGTAAAAAGAACTCTCAGAAATTGGAGGCCATCTACAGTAAATCAAAACAACTTACATTTAATAAAATCACGTTTAAATCTCGTCATAACACATTATATTGCATTTAAATATATGGTTCTGTTTCGAGCTCTCACGCGAAAGATTACAAATTTACGGACTGCGTTTGCTATTTGGTAACTTTTAGCGTTGCTTAACAAAGTTTCATGACAACACAAGATAGATTAATCTTTGATGGTGGATGTTATGTTAACGTCCTTGTAACCTGTCTGAAGATGGCTCATGTGAGCCGAAAGCTTAGAACCAACTTAATAAAAAAATTATCCAAATGTTGAAGAATTTATGTCTTTATTTTCACCTGAAATTAAAGCCAAAATACGATATTTAGAACGACTCATGATTAACATAATAGACATTCATTGTCTCTTATATTTAGCAGTATATGTTTAGAAAATTATCTGCTGCCTCGATACACTATATATATATATATATATATATATATATATATATATATATATATGCATCGCTCATTCAATAATGAATTAGAGTACGCTAGCTATTGGGCGTGTTCATACGCGCTAAAAGCCTGCATTCTTCTACTGGACGCTCGTGGCCTAGGGGTAGAATCGCCGGCTGACCCCCGATTCGGTCGGGTTTCGATCCTGGGTTAGAAAGCGATCGGAGTGTAAGCCGTACTGATGAGCTGCGAAACAGATCTGTCTGCGAATGACTGTAGTATATCTATATAGATAGGTATTCCTGATTTTCAAGCAAGTATATTTGATAGACCAAGCCAATCTGAATATATGAGGAATGAAGCTGCGGCAGTTTATTAAAATTTATATTTTAAAGATAATATTTACGAATATTGCTCAACAGACTATCTATTCGGTGCTATAAAAGGCATTGGGATTGGATGAATTTGGCATAGACATTATCCTGTTGTTGATATGTACAAAAGAATATGGTATGCTCAAACGCTCGGTAATGATGATATGCTATGACACACTAGTATAAATTATAAGCATATATATATACATATATGAAATGATTTGTTTGAACATTATTTTTGATCGATACTTGTATTTAAGAAGATATTTATAATCAAGCAGTGTTATACATTTATATCCACCGGCCTGATTATTTACGATAAATTTTTATTACGAAAATGTGTGTCATTCGGCAGGATTCGAACCTGCGACCCCTATCCACAAAGGGGAAAATACCATGTGATCAGGCATGTCTTAGACCTCTCGACCCCGAATTAAAACCTCGTTTAGATTGATGTTCGTTCGTGGTCAAGAGGTCTAAGACATGCCAGATCACATGGTTGCTTCCCCTATGTGGATAGATATAAATAAATAAATATATAATACTGTTTATTTAACAAATTGTCGGTTGTTTATAACCAAGTTTCGTCAATTTCCGTAATATATATATAGTCAGTGAATAAAACTTAGACGACCACAGTAGGGAGGTAGAATCACGTTTTGTAATAGTATCGTAGGCAGTCAAAATACCTGTTTCTTCAATGTTTTTTGATTGTATCAAAGTAAATCCATATGATTAGTGTAAGTTCTTGGTCAAGACAATTTTTAATGGTACAGGTCACAAACATCTTTAATTTAAATATCGAGAAGTTGATCATCATCTGTGAAAGATATGAGTTACTGATGATAGTAGACGTCATTGGAACCGTGCGATATTTGTTAGACATTTGAGGATTATTCGTATTACTCAATTTTCAGCGATGATCACTGAACATCTCGTGTGAAGACGCAAATGCGCAGAAACAATTATCAAGATGATGATATGATCATTAATTTCAAGAACTATCTAGACGACGGTACTCTTCAAGATAATAATACTAAGATTAACTGATGGAGTGAACAGTCATTAATAATAATAATAATAATAATGATAATAATAATAATAATAATAATAATAATTGCGAATGACTTACTTTCGAGCATGTACATTGGTGAATTGTGTAGAAGCGAGAGGCTGTCATGAAAAATCAAACTGAAAATAAAAATAGATTTTAGCAGATCGTAGATGTTGCTGTACGAGCAAGCCATAAGAAAAAATTAAAATTGAAATACCCCCTATTGCATAATACACTCTATGAAAAAAAAAAAAAGAAAAAGAAACCCAAAGATCTCCTAAACTAAAGCATCATTAAAACCTAAAAGACCAAATTCATAAGAATTAATGTCATTTCCAAATGTTAGAGATTGGACTGCAGAAAGTATTGAGATTCCAAAGTGTTGTGCGGAAGTAGATAAAGATGCTGAGCAAAGTGCGGGAGATTTTAGAACAGTTGTTATCACTTCTCTTCCTTCCAGTTATGGGTTAAATAACAGGACAGATTGGGTTCTATAGCCTTGGCCGGCAACCAGTCTACCGCAGAAAGCAATGGCAACCTACTGCGGGATAATCTTCTGCCCAGTCAGTCATGTCTCTTTCGAGAAATGATCGCCCAAGCGTGTATCACTTATGGCACTTAACTAACTGACTGTTATCACTTTATCTCCAGCAATGAACAAAAAGTATTTGATATGAACATGTAAACACACAAAAAACAGCTAATTAATAAATAAACGAACATATAAATAACAGCAACAAAAAACAAAAAACAAAAAAAACAACAAAAAACAGCAATAATAGTAGTAGTAGTAATAGTACAAATTAAGGCAGTCCCAGGAAATCCATCTTTATCTGGAATAATAAAACAAAATATTATTACTACTACTACTACTACTACTACTACTACTACTAATAATAATAATAATAATAATAGTAGTACAAATTAAGGCAGTCCCAGGAAATCCAAATTTATGTGGAATAATAAAAAGAAATAATAATAATAATAATAATAATAATAATAATAATAATAATAATAATAATAATGATAGTAGTAGTAGTAGTAGTAGTAGTACAAATTAAGGTAGTCCCAGGAAATGCGTCTTATTCTGGAATATTTAACAAGTAATGATAATAATAATAATAATAATAATAATAATAATAATAATAATAATAATAATAATACAAATTAAGGCAGTCCCAGGAAATCCATCTTTATCTGGAATAATAAAAACAAATAATAATAATAATAATAATAATAATAATAATTCAAGATATTTTTCCTGTTTTGGAATAATGATGCAAAATAAAAGGGTGATATGCAGACTAAAAATAAAAACTAACATAAACTAAAAAAAAAAAAATAATGAAAAAAGAAAAATAGACAACACTTTCTGAGGAAATACAGACTTGGCCCTAGTTTGCTGAACCCACTACTCGGAGAAAATGCCGCTAAAATAATCAATATATCGATCTTTCTTTGGAGCCAACAACTAGGGAAAGGAATAGGAAAGGCGTTACAATAGAACGCCACCGATATGGAAGTGGTATGTATTCGTCATTGTCGGCTGTTCGCTGGATAAAACCCATTCCCCTCATTAATGTCAAAGCCGATAGCTCCGACCATGATAGGTTGGGATCTTGCGGACGAAGAAAAGATGAAGGATGCAAGCCAGGAGAGAGAAAGGAACTGTATTTTTAAAACTAAACAATAAATATGATTTATGCATCTTTATTTCGTAGATTTATTATTTTATTCGTTGACTTTCTTTCTACAGAGTTTCGGATTTTGTCCTTCCCTCCGAGTACGAGTGAATATTATAAATGTAAATTATTTGAGAGCTCAACACACAAACACGCATAGAAAGATATAAATAGATAAATAGGTTGAAGAGAAACATATACATACACACACGCATATACAAACGCATACAAGCGCACTCATGAACACCCAGTGTCTGTGACTATCAGTTTCATCATTCGTTTGAAG
>JBBBDQ010000338.1:70000-87500 GCA_037127315.1 Ascarosepion bandense | reverse complement strand
CAGTTTTATTCTTTAAAGTACAAAATTTTAAAGACGTGTCATTCTGTTCTTATTCTTCTGTGTGCCATATTCCTTCAAGAAATTGATGATCATGGCTCTCTATAATTTTCTTTCATTTGTAGATCTAAATAAAATTTGGCGGACCTGAAGGAGACTACCACCACCTTTAAATTTGTTGCTTTTTCTTTTTTTTTCAATCTTATCGATTACACCCTAAATATTCCGATTGACAAAAAAAAAAAAAATTGGAAAAATTTCAATATTTAAACAATTTTAGTGGTGGTGGGGGCTGAGTTTTTCATATAACGTTATAGTAAATCGATCCTCTATTCTGGAATCACTCGCCGGTACGACATTACCACCACCTGTAAATTGGTTGATTATCAATTTGTTTTTACTTTTTTCAGTGCAATCTCATCGATTAAACCCTAAACTTTCTGATTGACAAAAAAAAAAAAAAAATAAAAAAGTAGAAAAATTTCAATATTTAAACAATTTTAAGGGGATGCTCAGTTTTTCATCCAACCTTATAGTAAATCGATCCTGTGCAATTAACTTTTTTGCTTGCGCATATTCAACAACTGAATCCTTTTCGAAATTTGTGAATAAAGCCATTCTTGGAGTTTCTGAGAAAGATGTCATCGTAAGAACTGAATAAAACTTGTAAAAGATAAAAACAAGAGCAACAACTCGTCCCAAAAAAACAAAACAAAAAAAAGCGATCCCAACGCGAGTGATTTTAAAATGGAGGATCGATTTACTATAACGTTGTATAAGAAACTGAGTCCCCTCCACCTAAAATTGTTTAAATATGGAATTTTTTCCAAATTGTTTTGATAACAGGAAACTTTATGTAATAATCGATAAGACTGCGCTGAAAAAAAGTAAAAGAGAATGAAAAATAACAAATTTAAAGGTGGTGGTAGTCTCCTTGAGGTCCGCCTAAATTTTATCTTTTGTTATCTTTCCTAAACCCGGGTCTGTCATCCATTTGCTCAAGCTCATTCAGTAGACTATGCGTTCTTTTTCATTTTCCCTCTTGCCTTCTGTGTTACTCGTGGGTCTCAAATTTTCCAAACTCTCTTTCCTCATTATGTGACCTGAAAATCTAATCTGTCTCTTCTTGTTGTTAATTATAAGTGTCCTTTTAATTTCCATTTTGTCGTTGCTCACATGCTCAGTTCGTGGTATTGTCAGCATCCTTCTGCAAAACTGCATTTTTGTCGCCTCAAGTCACTTTTTCTGTGAGGAGTTTGTTCAGCATTCATCGCCATTACACTGTCTAGAAGACAGAGATGTCCACTCAGACAGGTCTATCCAGTAAATATAACGTTTAAGGTAATACGAAATAATATCTGACTTTCGTGATTGAGTTTTTTTTTAAGTATATGAGGTCTGAGGAAAATTATCGGGACCGATGCTATGAAAGGAAAACCACAATGCATATCAACTCGGCATTTCATCTTCGTCAAAATAGTCTCTTTTTGAAGCCACAGTTTATCTAGCGACGTTTCCATTAACTGAACCCTCACTCCTGGAAATTCTTTTTTGGGGTATCTAGCTAGCAGTTGCCTTGTCGGATTCTCTCAGATTTTCTTGATATCTTGAAACTTTGTTCTTTTTAAGTAGGATTCGATTTCTGACGAGGGAAAAGTCGTTAGAGGCGAGATCTGGGAAATATGGTGGTTGCCGTATAAGAGAATGTTATACTTAGTTCCAAACAGTTGCACAAACCATGGTCACTGATGAAAGCTCTGTGGTGACGGTGAGACGACTACGCCCTACACACTATGCTTTCATAAACAACGAAAGCAAGGGGAGAACGTTATAACTTAGTGTGTATGCGCGATAGAGTTCAAGACAACAGTCCCGATAGTTTTGATCAGATACTTTGTATATATAAAAATATATATATATATATATGGCCGTATCTGACTACCGGGCACACCGAGCACGGGTCCAGGCCGATCCGTGCAATCATAGTGAAAATCCGGGCAAGGAAAAATGTCTTCGTCAGAAATCAAACTAAACAATTCAAGAAGAAAGAAAGAAAGAAAGAAAGAAAGAAAGAAAGAAAGAAAGAAAGAAAAACGAAGGAAACATCCGAATGAACGCAGTAAAAATCTGTTTGTTTATTTATTAATTTTGAGAAAAAATCAGCAAAAATCATAGTTTCTGGAAACGGATGACAGTGACACTGAAGACGTCATCACATTGTCAACTAACAAATCCGGGTAATTTTCTCTGTGCCCAGTGTTTTTTTTCGCATCAACTACGGCCCTATATATATATATATATATATATATATATATATATATATATATATATATATTCCTCATTCCTCCCATTTCCAAGATTGTTAGAGGTGCATTCCAAATAATATACAGACGAAAATTGGACAAAATAATGGAAACACTTAGTACCATAATTATATAATTTGGAAAATTTGATTAAACTGTTAAAGGTTTGTCTAGTTTTGTTTTTTGATTAATATTAGTAGTACTTTATTTTATTCTTGTTTTGCTGAAATTGTTTGTTTTTTTTTTGTTTTTTTTACAGATATTATTTAAATAAGTTTATTAAAATCAATTGTCAGGACTATTTTAAAATTTTAAGTGATCAGTTTCATCATATAGTCCAGTAACTGTTTTCGGAGGGAACTGCGATCTTTCAGGATGATAATGCACCCAGACATACTGCTAAAATTGTAGACAAATGGCTCGATGAACATTCTCGTAAAGTAAAATATTTTATCTGGCCACCACAGTACCAAGATCTCAATATCACTGAACATTTATTGTTCATTTTAGAAAAACAAGTGAGGATTCGATATCATCCACCATCATCATTGAAAGAATGGGATGCTGTTTTGGCTGAAAAATGATTAAATGTTTATTTGGAAAAAAATCAAAATTTGTACAAATCTATGTCACGCAGAATGCAAGCTGTAATTACTGTCATCAATAGACCTACCACAGACTGAAAAGAATTGCTTGAAATTTCAATGTGTTTTCATCATTTTGTTCACCCCTACATTGTTGGGGTGTCACCTCTTTTTGCACACTCTATGGACTCTTCCAAAGTATAGAAATAATCCTGCCTACAGAGAACGGTAGTTGAGTAGTTGTACTCTGCTATGATACTGTCATCTCTCTGCCTTCGGGTAGAGGGCGCTCTCTGCTTCCGAGCAGAGAGCAATAACCCAGTCGTGGTTCCGCCGAAGGGTAGAGGCACGACTGGGCAAAAATAAACAGGCATTTTTTGGCAGGGCCCTATAGCCCGGAAATCCCAGTCATAACTGACCATGTGTCACATGTTGCCCTTACTGGGAAGGACAACTAAATATAGAGTAGTTGTACACTACTACGACACTGTCAGCTCTCTGCCTTCGGGTAGAGGGCGCTCTCTGCTTCCGAGCATAGAGCAATAACCCAGTCGTGGTACCGCCGAAGGGTAGAAGCACGACTGGGGAATAACAGACAGACATTTTTTGGCCGGGCCATATAGCCCGGAAAGCCCAGATATAAATTGACCATGTGTCATATGTTGCCCTTACTGGGAGGGACAGGTAAATAATGAGTAGTTGTACTCTACTAAAATACTGTCAGCTCACTGCCTTCGAGTAGAGGCCGCTCTCTGCTTCCGAGCAGAGAGCAATAACCCAGCCGTGGTTCCGCCGAAGGGTAGAAGCGCGACTGGGCAAAAATAAACAGACATTTTTTGGCCGGGCCATATAGCCCGGAAATCCCAGCCATAACTGACCATGTGTCATATGTTGCCCTTACTGGGCGGGACAACTAGAGTAGTTGTTGTTGTTAGAGTGTGTGTTTGCCAGAGCAGTTGAACCGCCGCTTGTTGGTCAACAAGAATATAGATTTATTACCCGGACTTACTCCTTTGTATATATTTGACTCCTACTAACAAGTATTCCTGAATCTACTAACCGTGTACAGGTTGTATATCTTTTATTCAATAGCCTTATATTTTTCCTCTCATATCTGTTTTTGTTATTATTATATTGTGGTTTTCTAGACAAGAATCCACAACATATATATTATTGAAAATCTTCATTCTTTTCCATATTAGTGCATATACATTAATATGGATTATTTTATAGTAAAGTCTTACACATTTAATAGCAACAGTAAATGTCAATGGATTTTAAAACTTGATTATATGTACAAGAATTTTTTATTTCATAACTAGCTATTAAATAAATTAACTGTAGCATGCTTTAATAAAAAAAAGTTCAATAGAATGCCAGAGCATTGTAATTCAATAGACAAAAATTTCAATAAAAAGACAGGCTATTTTGATAGATTTTATTCTGATGAATAATACAGTCAGTGAGAAACTTGTAAAAAAGTAAAAGAGCCCCCCACACCCTCAACGCACACACCTGAAACTGAAATTTCTGCTCCTTCATGGGGAAATTCCCACCTGGTTGAGAACTCCTGTACTAAAAGTTAAATGACAGAATATTAGAAAATATTCGTCTGCGTAGCCTGTCTAATGAGTTATACTTTGGGGATTTTCTTAATCTAATGAGTTATACTTTGGGGATTTCTTTTTTCAGAATGTATTTATTGTACAAATAAATTAAAACAAATACAACTCGAGAGATTATCCAGTAGAGTTTCGACTGTCATGGTGATCTCCCATCCCTTGTATTCACTGATTTTCACAGAGCATTAAAAATGACCGTAACTGCCGGTCTGTCAAGTGCGTGTTTTACAAGTGTTATATTAATCTACTAATTGATCCTCTACTACTTGAACTACGAAGAATAATATCAGCAAATACTATATTGTATAATATTTTAATGTATAAGTGTTAAAGGAGAGAAAATGTATTTATTTGTGTTACTCTCAGTGAATGACTGTTATTTCTGCATCGTCAGTCAATTAAGTGCCATATGTGATTCACGCTTTGGCGATCATGTCTCTTTCGATTCATGACTGACTAGCCAGAAGATTTTCCTGCAGAAGGTTGTCATTTCTTTCTGCGGTAGACTGGTTGCCAACCAAGGCTATAGAACCTAATCTGTCCTACTATTCAACCCATAGCTTAAGTAAGAAGAGATGGATTCGTACGTAAGAATTTTTATGCGTAAATGAATGCAACGAATTCAACTGGGATTTGAACTCGGGTCGCCGATTTCTTATTCCGAGCCGATATCCATTGCACCACAAAAAAACTGAAAGTTACGGAGCATCTCATCAAGTGTAAAGACATCTATTGTTTTTAATTATGTCAATCGATCTCACTGGATTGAACAAAAACCAATTATGTTAATCACATAAATATTTATTGAACTGTCAGTCAGTTAAGTGCCATACGTGATACACGCTTGGGCGATCATGTTTCGAAAGAGACATAACTGACTGGGCAGAACATTATCCCTTAGTAGGTTGCCATTGCTTTCTGCAGTAGACTTGCTGTCATCCAAGGCTAAAGAATCCAGTCTGTCCTGTTATTTAACCCATAACTGGAGGGAAGTGAAGGATTAATACTTTTCCCAAGTGGATGCAAAGAATTCTACTGGAAAAGTCTCCTGATTATATATCTTTTTTATTTTAATCCTCTACCAAAACTTTTTGTTTGACATGTTGTAGCAAATAATCTGGTATATGACTTTCACCAGGCCTGTAAAAAAAAAAAAAAAAAAAAAAGAAACAAATAGATGCTAGAAATAAAAGGAAGATAACTTTGTAGCTCAATTGACTTCAGGGACTCAAAACGTTTCCAGTCTGCGGTCTTTTTTCTATTGAGAAATAAATATTTTTATGCCATCTCTGTCATTAAAACTTATTAATTAAGCAGAATCAAAAATATATCTTGCGCTCAATTATTGGACGAGCTATACACATGAAAAACAAGGGAAAATGTAAATACAAATATAGGCTAATTATTATTCGTCAAAGCGATTGTGTCTCTAATTGGGAAAAGTTCAATTAGGTTAATAATTGCCAGTATGAAATAGGAAACAAATTTTCGATAGGCTACTTAATGAAAAAACTTTTCTGTAGTGCATTAAGACGGTTGTTTTCTCATATATATATTTTTTTTTTATTTTTTATTTTTAATCATTTCACCCCGAGCAAGGCAGAAACGCCACTGATGTGCAGGGGGTTACATAAATGTAAAAAGATTAATTAGAAAAGAGTGAGGAGTACAAGCTAGTTAGAAAGGAACAATAGAAAGCTGAGAAAGCAGGTGCAATGACAGATACATAGGCGGAGAGAAAGTGAAGGTTATACAGGGGAGAGAGCTAGAGTCCAGTGGTTAGTAGATGAGTATTAACTTTGCATTTAAATTTCTGGAGGTTGTAGCCGTCAGGAAAGCAAGAATACGTATATATATATATATATATATATATATATGAGAAAACACACACACACACACACACATACACATATATATAGATAGCCATTGAATATGAAAAGTAACACCCTATTTGATGAAAGAATGGCTAGCAAAGAGTCCTGACTTAACAGGCTGTGACTTTTTTTTGGGGGGGGGGGTTAAAGAGCAAGCTTAGATATTTAAAAAGAGAAGACAAAAAATTTCATCTTCCATAGCACAAGACTTCCAGGTGAAATCAGTTGATATATACATCAACGACCAGACGTACCATATGAATGTTGTCTTGAACAGTTTTGCCCCTCACAACACAAGTCAATTCGGAGCCAATCAGGCTAGTTTGCAAACAGCCGGCTAAGAGCACACTTTGTATGGTAACCCATCTAAACCCGAAGATTTATCCCGATCAGCCAGCCTCAACGCTTCCCAGATTTCAAACTTTACAATCGAACCCTCGCACCCAGTCGCTTCAACCGCTGGGAGGTGGTGAAATTCGGCCAAATAGGCAGTGCTCAGATCAGGCTCCCTGATGAACAACTCCTGAAAGTAATAACGAAAAGCATTTCCGCATTTGTAGTCACAATATGACGCACGTGACATGTCGACACGCATTCCTAAATCCGAATCAGCGGCCATATTCATCGCCTTGGAAGACAGTTCTTTTTAACATAGCCCTAACTACCAGATCGTTATTATTCTTGATAAACAAAGAAGCCATCTCGGCTCTAGCTAAGGCTAAATCCTCACTAACACGCGATATAATGGTCCGGTCAATTTTTTCCTCAGATGCCGTTTGTGCTGCTAATCTAGCTAGATTAAGTCGACGACTATAATCAGCAGCAAAAACCTAATCTTCAATTTTAATATATCCCAATACATATTCCCAATCACAGACACCCACGTCAGCTCCCGTTTTAGTAGCAGATAGCCCTGGAAATATCGTTCACCAAACAATGATGCATTCAATTACCAGTAGCCAGCTATCCTAGTCTTAGGCCTATCTAAGTTTAGACGAACCTATGATCCTTGTAAACTGCAAAATGAAAAGTTGGACAACCTACATCTACTCAATCGAAGTAACTAGGACGCACCACTGACACCGAACTGCTTCTATAAGTCTAAGTCATGAAAGTGCTCATTACAATACTTATCGACAGGATGAAACGCGTTGATAAAGTCCTAAAATGGATTCACATCCGAGTTGTTAGTACCTGATTTTTTGTCTTATTCGATCTATGTCGCGGTCAAGGACGACATTCCAAACCCGGCTAAAACTACCCGACTAAATGCCAAAAAGAGCCCAATCCGCTCAGCATGCTCACTGGGTACATAACCCCCAATGAGACGAAGAGCCTTATCCTTTATGGCAATATCCATCTCATAAATATTGCCAGCCGAATATGCGAAGACAAGAGCACACACTATCTAAAACTTGCTCACTAGCCAGGAAACTGCTCTTGAGCGTCCATAAAATATATTGAATAAAGGGCAACCTCTGAGATAGATTGTACTAATGATTGGGAATTGAAAAACGAGTTTCTTGCACACAACAAACATTCACTCCGAGAGGCTGAAGATCGCGAGTAAGCCTAGCTCGGCAAGACTCGGACACTGGTCATTTACGCTAGCCAACCAGATAGCCATTATCAAACCGATTATGGTTGCTCTTCTGTATGAAACATAGCCAAGATGATGACACCGACGGCCTGTCCTGTTGAGCCTTGACCCAATTAAATCCTTATGGTGTCATCAGAAGACAGATCACCAATACCCAGAGGAAACAATAATTTAAGAGCTTGACACAGGGAGAGGTGAACAAAAAAAAAAAACAACAAAAAAAAAAACAAAAAAAAAACAGACCCCTCTCAGCACAGTATTTTTGCAGTCTTTTGACGTTGTCATCATCAAAATAGGCCAGTGTGAAGCACGTTGAGATGGCATCGTTGGCCTCTTCGATCATGCTCTATATCTGCCGAGCAACCAAGACTGATCGTACAACTCGTTGCTTTCGGAAAATTTTGAGTTTTCCATGTATTTTCACTCACGGTTTTTAATTACAGTAACAATTTCATATCTCTGATCTTTCTGAACTGAGACAATGCTTTTTCGGTTTGTTCCTAGGAAAAGCGGCAGATGTCTACCTTGAGGCAATAAAGGGATTTGTTTTCTACGCTTTGGAGGTGTTTTCCGGCTTCAGAGAACTGAGACTCCGCTGTTAAGCTCTCCTCTCTGCTCCTAATAATGTAACGCCATTCCCATTCTTCCTATTCTGTACTTGCACTTGCGAGTGACCTCGAATGTTTGGAGAATGTGGGCATGGGACCAACTGGGGTTTTGACCACACCGATCCGAGGCGCTGGTGAGCCAATTACAGGCGTTGCAGAACTATCAGTATCAGCCAGATGGGGATATGGGTCGCCCGCGGCCTGAAATCTAGAGGCCTTCTTCTCTGGACATGAAGTGGGCAGATGACCAATCTCTCCACACTTCCAACAAGTTGGGTTTCTGCTGGTCACGATGACAGACATTTTCCGGCTGCAAAAGTCCAAACAGGTGGAAACGGAGACGAAGGCCGAACGATCAAGCATAAATCGAATCTCCATCCCTCATTAAGGTTGGCAGAGGAAGCACCTAGGACTTACGTAGACATGTAGCTGCTGTCCTACCACCTAAGAAACTACTTTCCTATGATAAAAGAGTGACCTATGCTCATATTCCATGCTTATGATCAGGTCTTTCGTTATCAATATCCATACAATCTTCTGGCGTGGGCTCTAGTACATCCCACATGAAAAATGATTTACCTTTTACATCTCTTTGAAGAGTCTTTCATGGAGCGACACATTTTGTATGCTTGTTCACCACGAAGATTGACACCACTTTTTGCGAACTTCTATAATATTGGGTGGGTTTTCAAAAGTGCATCTTCTTTTCGATATTCGTAAATTTTATCTCTTTCCAAAAATTTCGCAATATTAATAATAAATTTTGGTGGGGACTTTAAGTAAGTGGACGATTCCAAGGTTGTCGTTTTCGTTAGTGCCTCTGTTGATTTTGGCACATCTCGTTAACTTTATTGGTCAGTTCTTACGTTAGCTTTCATTTTCTTGGGTTTTAGGGGTTGACTCTATTCGTGAGATTGCTCTTTGTTTCTCTTTATCTAGTGGGTCTTCCTTAGAGGCAGACGTTTGTCGGTCATATTGATAAATAAACTCCATTCATAAGACCTCCAAACATGAAAACTTTCCCTAGTGCCAAATTATATTTTAAGTGGATTGGAGCGGGGAATTAAGACAGAAAATAAAACATAAATCCCCCTAAAATTTCTTAACAAAAGAAATTAAATTAAGTCAAGGAAAAAAACAAAACAATAGAAAGCAAAGCATATAATACAATAAAGAAAAATGTATAAATTAAGAAAACAAAAAAGTTTGACTGACTTTGAAAAATAAAAATATAAATATAAAAAAGAAAACTTACACTAAATTACAATTTACGTATGGAGTAAACAAAAATTTCCCCAAAGAACTAGAACAATGTCAAAATAAAACTGTAAATAAAATTCCAAATATAAAGTTCGAGAGAGACCAAAAAATGAGAATAAAAGAGTTTAAAGTAAAAACTTTAAAATTAGAAATTAAAAAAACAACAATAGTCCTGGAAACTGTTAGGTAACCCAGAGCTGAAAAAAATAAATGAATAAACGATTGACAAGAAAAAAAATGAAGCAGTCGAAACAATTAACGATTAACAAAAACGATTCATGTCAAAAAGTTCTTCGAAAAGTTTCTTCAAATAAAGGGCAGTAGTAAAAATAATAATTAAAAGTAAACTAAAAATTAAACGAATAAAAAAGAGAATAAAACAAAAGTAGTTATCTAATAAGAGTTACGTCAAACCAGAAAAAATAAATAACCAAAAACAAATGGCGGCCAAAGCCGAGGTTCAAAATTTCGATTAAAACAAAAATAATAAAGGAAAAATAATTGAAAACAACAAAATTATTTGTGCTTCATAAAGTTCTTTGTAGGTCTTATCCAAAGGATTCCGTTGCAAACATACTTCCCGAGACTACACTGATCTGAAAATGTCAAATTACGCCAGAAGCGAGAATTGAAAGATAACTTACAACAAAGACTCGACAATATTTATTTTTTATAAAACTTCAGAAATGTGACATAATGCCAAAAGGTTTAACGGAAAAAGGCTATTCTTCTTCTGACTTATAATTAAATTTAGCTAGCCACAATCACTGACCCAAACATACAACAATATTCCTTACTCAAAAACAATACATCCTTACATACTGTTCTACTACATCCACAATGGTACCTCATAATCTCAATGATGTCATAATTAATCCCCATATGTGCAATTTTTGTCCGAGAAAGGAAGGAAAAAATAACAATTTAAACGTGCGTTGTGGCGTACTGGATATCGGCTTCGAATGAGAAATCAAGTTCGAACTCGTTGAATTCGCAGCATTTACTTACATATACGTTTAGGAAAGACATTAATCTATCTCTTCTCATTCCAAGAGTGGGTTCTATAGCTTTGGTTGGCAATCAGTCTACCGCAGAAAGAAATCGCAACCTACTGCTGAAAAATCTTCAGCCTAGTCAGTCATAAATCGAAAGACACACAACTTCCCAAGCATGTCTCACGTATGGCACTTACCTGACTTAAACCCCAATCTATATTTGCAAGATGTGATCCGCCGTTTACAAGAAACTTAATAAAATATTGTTAGTAATAACCCCACTCACTAAAAGAAACATCAGTTGACTGAACGAAATCAATGCAGGACTTTGATAATATAAAACACTTATTCGTCCAATCGTTCATTAAAACACACATTTATTGAAACAAATCAACAAATACGAAAATATCACACCCGAAATATGAAAGGCGTCCAGTATCTACCAGAGAAGTGACAATTCTGGACCCCTAATGTGAGAGTGAAGGGGGAAATAAACTAAAGAAATTCAGGGCAGAAATAAAAGAAGCCAATGAGCTTACGTTTCAGAAGTAAAACTTTGAAAGCCGAAACTAAACAGAATAAACAACTACACTAACCTGATTGGGGACGGTTAGACAGTTAGAACAATATCCTAATGCTTAACTGGCATCAAAGTGCCACTTTATACCAGCTCCTCTTAGTCGATACAAACACACAAAACTCACCCTGCTTTTGCCAAATTCTGATGAAAGAAACCGTCGTCTTTCCTTACTAATTTTGTCTTTAAGCTCATGCTTAATGAACACGATCAGTCAGGAAGAGGTAAACTTCTCGCCCCCATAAAATTCCTAATGACGTGTGGTCCATATCTTCTTCATCTTCTATATGCCCTGTCCTTTCAGGACATAGGTGATAATGGCTTTCCACATCTCCCTATCCCTGGTGGCTCTTAGCACGCCTTCTCCTGTTACACCATGCATCCCTTGTTCCATCATCCACCTGATTAGGTCCTTCAAATATGTTATCCGCTACTTTCCCCTATCTCTTTTTTCCTCTATCTGGCATGTTAGTATCAGGTTTTCCAAGCCGTCTTTCCTCATTGCATGTCACAGAAACTTCAGCTGTCTCTTCCTGATGCTCAATATTAATTACATTTTCGTTTCCACCATTTCCAAAACCTCATCATTGCTCACATGCTCGATCCATGATATTCGCAGCATCCATCTGTAAAAACACATTTCATTTGCTCCAAGTTTTTCCTTCATCTTCGAAGATATTGTCCAGCATTCACTGCCATATTGAAGAACTGACATCACATACCAATCTATATCACGACTCTAATAACACCTAGCATCTCCTTAGAGTAATAGGCTGGCCTGCCCACACGAGTGCACATTTCTCAGGGATGGAAAATTCTTACGAGCGTCTGCTTTCCAGAATTCGCCCTCATTATTTGATTGCTGACGCATTCGAGCTAAGAACGCGATGCGAAGCGTATGTTGATGAATCTCAATGCTAGGCATACCTAGACCACATTCAGAAGGGTGGAGGCAACATATCTTCTTCACCTCAACAAAGAGTGTCTGTAAGAAAGAATCGGGTAGATGTGCAAAGCACATAATTCTAATTCTGTCTTCCTTTTAATTGAAAGATTCCTCCAGGACCACAGACGAACTGCAGTCTTGTCCTTGTCTAGCACCTCCTACCGTTGTTAATATGTTTACTACGTCAATTTTCTAATATGTATTGTACGGAAGTAGAAGTAATAAATATGCGAAAAGAAATATAGTTGTACTTCCATGTTGGAGTGTCTCTTTAAAAATCGCCCAAACTTTATTACCATTGTCAAATAGATTTTTCAAGTTTGGTTTGAATTGAATTATATAAAGATTTTTCTTGTCTTTCACATTCAGTGATATATATATATATATATATAAAGTGACACTTCAACATGGAAGTACAACTAACACGGTAACGCTCTACCATTAGGCATTGTATTGGGAGAACATTATATGTACATATTAGTTCGTTTGTGGTCCTGGAAAAATCTTTCCTTAAAAGGAAAGCATAAGTATATATATATATATATATATATATATATATATATATATATATATATATATATGAAAAAGAAACAGGGTTGTTCCAACGAGAGAAATTGGTATAAAATAAAAAGTATGAGAGGCCGTGAACGTTTTCTTTCAAATGTATATTTATTGTTGTTGTTATTATACATGTTATGGTACATTAAGTGTCAATAATGGTATTTGTGACGCTACACGTATTTCGAGTCTAAAATTAACTCTCTTCAGGCGAATAAATTTGTGGTTTTACGTATCGAGTTCCTTTTGTTTCTGATCGCCAAGTTGTTGCTTGAGAGAGATAGATAGATAGATAGATAGATAGAGAGAGAGAGAGAGAGAGAGAGAGAGGTAGAAATAACTCAGCCATTTGCTATATTTACCTTAGAATGCCACAGGAGCGGTGCATCTAATCAAGTTCGATCTCACTTCATTGTCGCAATGGTGTACATGTGTATCTCGCTGAATCCTGCCTTAAGGAATGACGCTCAGCAAACTGTTATGGAAGAGCAAGATGCTGTTAAAAATAGAGAAAGAAATTAGATATGGTTGAACAAGTTTATTCGCGTTTGCTGGTTCTTTTCAAGATTAGCAATGACTGTAATAACATTTGCGCATGACCAGCAGTAGTAACAGGATAATAATTTGCCCAAGTGATTACTCAATCAGTCTCGTCTATGTCAATCCAGAAGTAATAGACTATTGTTAAGATTTCTGGAGATATGATGGATAGTAGTCATTCGGAATTGCACAATTTATAAAGGACATTGTGTCTAATTAAACATAAACAGACTTATTCTGAACTCGAACTCGTTTTGCAGATTTTGTTTTCTGTACAGATAAACAGTTTGCTATTTCTCAACTCCAAACCGATTAGTATTTATTAGATAAAGCCTTAATAACCATGACACGATAATCAGCGTCCCTACCCCATTGACTTCTTCCGGCCTTCCCTTTCTTTGAGGTGACAGGAGAGAGCAAAGCGTCACCTGTCTTTCCAGCCCCATACCTACCACCATAAATAATGTATTTAATGGACCACCACTCTTAAAATCACCCGATCAACTATTAACGCTGACAACAAGGTACTCTTCAGCATTCAATGTTACCGTATCTGAACGTTTGGGGAAACCATTAAGAAGACGGCGGGGTGGAGCGTCAGAGTATCTACCGTTTAACCCCTAACTATATCTTTTCTGTCAGGGTCTTTGTCCGGGTGTCAACCAAACAATAGGGACCTCTAAAGAAGGTGCTCTGCTTTCTCCATCCCGACCAGCAACTACGCACTCAGTAGCGATACCGGGCGTGGCTTAGAGATAATTAAGGGTCACGACGGAGAATAATGTATTCATTGTTTGCCATAGAGACGACAATAGTACTAATACAAATACGCCCTTCTCATAAATTTAACTTTAGCGTTCAAGCAGTAGGATCTTGTATCTGAGGTTTGGGTTCCTAAACTAAGTGTCTAACTGATCAGGATCATTTTCGCGAACGTTTCCAAAAGGAAAACAACGATGACCGTACGTTACATCAGTTGTCAATCTTGTATTTGTAAAGCGACAAACACAAGAACATGAAACGGACAGAAGAAAAAGAAATGGTCAGAAATCAAGAAATACTAGAGAAAAAAAAAGGTAACATTTTTAGGCAGGGATGCAAACACAAGTCAGTTAAGTGCCATACGTAATACACGCTTTGGGCGATCATGTCTCGAAAGAGACATGACTGAATTGTCAAAAGATTATCCCGCAGTATAATTACTTTTGTGGTAGACTGGTTGCCGACCAAGGCTATAGAACCCAATCTGTCCTGTTATTTAACTCATAACTTGAGAGAAGAGACGAATTAATACTTTTCCTATTTGCGCGTAAGTGAATGCAAAGAATTCAACTAGATTTCGAACTCGGCTCCTCGATTTGTCGTTCCGAGTCGATATCAATTGCACCACAACGCACATCCTAAATTCATGATGCACGCTTTGGGAAGATCATTATCAAAGGTGCTCGTTGGCATTACTGTTAATAATGGACGGGACACAAATAAAAAAAAAACAAGGAATCACAGACATTTAATCAATTCGCAAACAGTTTAGACGTAATCAATAATGGTTGTCACTCATTACTAAATCCTATGAAAGCATGGTAGATTTTACAAAGAGCCTTCAGTTTAATTTATGCACAGAGAAAAAAACGGAAAATCATTGGCGACATGAATGTCAGTGTTGTAAAGAACAAAATAAATGAAAGTATTTCGAAATTGGTACGCTTTTTAAAAAACATGACAAATAACTACAGTGCTTTGGATCGTCCAAATGAAACAAATGCACATTTTGTAAAAACGCATTGCGGGAAACATACTGTAAATAACCAAAAACTGTTTCATATTATATATGGTTGATATTGAGGTTAACATTCTAAAGGCAATATCTTCAAATCTGAAGCAGACAGTCGTCGCTGGGTGTTGACCGCAATGGTAACGTCCACTTTTATCTTTACACCCGCTCTATTCCTAAAATTTGCTACTTTTATATATATATATATATATATATATATATATATATATGTGTGTGTGTGTGTGTGTGTGTGTGTGTGTTTTATCGACTAATTAACATATATTATGTTTATTTATTTTTAAAATCATTTTATAGCCACGCATTAATCTCCTCGTGTTGTAATTAAAAGAATGGCGCCGTAGTTCTTTTCATTCATTGTATTTTCCCAAGTACTTTCGATCTCATCCCAGATCATCATCAGGGGTGAATTGCTAAAACAAAACAAACAAAAATATATATTTAATTGACCGTTTCGAATTTCTGAGTATGAGCGTGAGAAGCACTGTTGAATCAAAATTTAATATGTAAGGGAAGTAACTTAATTTATATTTGTAAAAGGTTTTAAAAAATCAATTTAAGTGTTTTAAAATATTCTTATAATTGTAACTTAAAACCTTGCTGTTATAGACATTTTAAAACCATGTTCTTAGACAAATAATTAATTTTAATTAGTTAGGTTATAATACTTTTTTTTATATAGGGCTTCAATAATTTGATTTTTTAAAACTTTTCCTGCTAGAGTATACTTGTATTGTCGATTAATATTTCTCTCAACCGTGAATGTGAACTTTAGATGTTATGCAATGGAAATTGAACCGGACATATCCAGTGTAACTCTTCTTGATAATGTTGCTGTCGTGTAATCAAAATATATATTTACTTTTTTATCAGAAATATAATCTTTCAAAGGACATTTAAATTGGTATACAGTGTTGATCTTTTGCAAAACATTAGTTGATGGAGTGGAGTTATTGTAGGTGATTAAGTTGGTTGTATTAAATTTAGTATAATATATAATTAGTTTTATCTTTTTTTTACTGGAATGATTAACTAATTATTTCTTTGAAGTTATATAAAATACATTTATTACAGTTAATATTTAATTTATGTTGTAATATTCAGAGATCATTGTTTATGACTTATGTTCAGTGTTGAAGACAATGAACTCTTCTTTTCTCTACTCATATTTGTTTGATTGCATATTCAAGAGCAAACCCAATATGTTGTCTTCCTATATACGGATGTCTTAAACTTACCAAGTCGTCAGGATATCCTGGAAAGTAAGATTTTTGAGTGTGTGGATTTCTCAATCAGAAACTGTATTGCTAGTTGTAACAAGTCATTTATGTAATGGACTTATACATTTTTAAGGATCTTAAACACCCAAACCCAATACGACATGGTCATAAAGGGTATATTAAACCTAGCACAAGCGACAACAAAATTTAATTTAAATTATTACTGCCCAAAAGCGACTTCTAGTTGTCAACCCTCGATATATTTCAATTACTAAAATTAAAAGCTGAAATCATAATATTTGTCTATATTTCTGAGATGAGTTAGTATTTACAGTATTTATATTATTCGGACTATTGTCCTCATCTTTGTTGCCATTTGTACGATGTTTCGGCCGTTCTAGGCTCCGGCATACTTCAGGTGCACACACACACACACACACACACACACACACACACACACACACACACACACACACACACAGATAACACTGATATTTCATTTTAACAGATATATTTACCAAAATTAAACAAAAATATTATGAAATACCAAATAATTTTATTTAATAAAATTGCCATTGGATGTCATGAGCTCTGGTGCGATATTCGCTTCCAGCGTCTTGTATGCACGAGTTTGTCGTTGCTTAGAAATCTTTCATGTCAACAAAAACAAACTGTTATTATTGTTTGTCCGTGAATTGTTTTACTATAATGTAATTTGACATCTTTGAAAATGGATTATGTAAGCCGAAAGCTTAGATCGGATTATTAAAAAATTATATATCAATATTGTAATTTCCTTTCTTCATTTAAAAATAATGCTATTAAGATTATAAGAGAATATGAAAAAAATTTACAAAGATAAATAGACAGAACTTGTCTATATTATTTAATGAAACATGCATTAATGAAAAAATGCTGCCTAAACACACACACACACACACACACACACACACACACACACACACAGTATATATATATATATATATATATATATATATATATTAATTCGCCACAAGGCAGCTGA
>JBBBDQ010000338.1:0-65000 GCA_037127315.1 Ascarosepion bandense | reverse complement strand
AATTAGTTTTACTTTATTTTTATTTATTTTAAACGTAGCGTAAGATCTTTTTTACTTATGACTCATGGTAAAATGCTACTGAATGACATGTTTGATACGAGCATATGAGGAGGAATTAGAGTGTGAAGAATATGAGGAATAGTTAACGATTGAGCCTAAGATTGAAGAGGTTAAGGTTATATTACTCGAGGAATCATCTTGTCTGATCTTAGGGAGAAGATATCTAAGTGAAAATTCCTTCTCCCAAATGAAATACAGAGAAAATGTAAGTAATACGTTGTCAGTAAACCGTGAATTATTTAAATATTATTCTTTTAGCTTACTTCATCATTTCTTTGTTTATTTTCCTGATGTTATTTTCATCTCCTGCTATAAATGATACGATAGCCAACTTTTCTTCTTGGCTCAATCTGCAGACAAGGTCTGGTGTTTTTTTAATATACTCCAGGTTATATGAAGAGATTTACCATTTTTATTTTTATTTTTACCCGTAGTGTATTCAGGCAGCAGTCCCTCTTTTATATAAGTGCCACTGAATTAACCTGCCAATTCTTGCATTAATACAATGATTTCTTTTATGGACAAAGAGTGTATAAAAACTATCCAAATGATCCCTCCCTCACTCCTCTCTCTCTCTCTCTCTCTCTCTCTCTCTCTCTCTATCTATCTATCTATCTTTATATATATAAATGGTGTATCAAAATACTTTTACGAAATTTTAGGCGGGCCCTTACACCAAAATCGCTCTGTTCATGCTCCTTCCCAATTTCTTGAAGAGGAGTAGCGATTTATCCTTATTTTCATGTTTAGGGTTGGGTTTACTCTTCCTTCGAAAGTTCTCTCATTCTCTATCACTCCCAGTAGTTCCTTGCTTGAGGTAAATTGATTTTATATATATATATATATATATATATATATATATATATATTTTATGTATATAAAATTTTTTTCGGTTTTCTGAAATTTATGAAAAATTAAAAATAGTTAATAATGTGACACGCAATTTTAACATTTCTTTCGGATGAAAATAATGGTGACACGCATTTTGTTTCATAAATTTCATTAAATTGATTGTGTAACACGCAGCATTACTTTTCTAGTTGATTTGAAAGTGGATATGCTTATGTGCATATCTGATAATTTGGATATTTGAATTGATAATCTGATTTTTTAGATTATCTAATGAACCACTCAATTAATTTTCTAAAAATTAGGTAACGTTGAAAGTTGTTAATTGTAGGAAACGTAGTTTATTTATTTTAACAATTTATTTGATTTAAAATACAGATAATACGATACCTCTTTCATCAGCATCATTAAACCGATTCTGATGATAACATTAAATGTTAGCTTTCAAACTGATTTGAATGTTGGTATCTTTAATGGCTGAATCAAATTCGGTGAATAACCTCTATTAACCTGAGTTGCATATCTGCTTAAATATCTTCGCTCGATTAAAATATGAACGTGCTCTTTCAATGCAACGAATATTGTACAATAACGCAATTTTAACTCCTTTTCATAAAGAAAATTATAAAACGTACTCTCTACACCGACTCTCATTATGTTAATTTTAAATAATTTATGTAAGACGATTTTTCAGCTCTTTTCATTATTCCAAATCATGAATATTATTACAGTTTATTGGCTATCAGGTACTGGGGGTTAAAATAAATTAATCACAGTAAGGGAGCTGGATGACTGCTTTCAGTGAAAAAGAGGTATATATACTTGTGACGACGATCTAAACACTGGTAATATTATTGTCCACTGGCAACTGTGAACTGTGCATATATAATCAACGTTTCTATTAGTCAACAAGAGCGTTAGCAGAAATAAAGATGAATAGCAATAGCAATAACAAATTCTGATTGGTTCATTACGAGTAACCTAAGTTCTTTTTTTATTATTTTCACGTGAGATCTCGACAAAGGGAGCAAATCTGATTGGTGCTTTCAAAAGCAGAATTTTCAGCTTTCACTGATGCACACTTCATTCAAATATCTCCGATTTAACACATTTTTCTTTTCTGTTCTCTTACATTTTTTTTTTGACTCTCGTTCCTTCTTTCCGCGAAATAAAACACCATTTTTACAGCGCCTGCGCAATTGGTCAGATCCGGCGTCAAGCTTCACGCTCGACTTACTGAGTGGCTTTACGTGTCTGCCATGATGAGCTTGAGCAGCTAACCAACCGCAGTCCGTCATGCGTCAGTTGCTTTGAAATAAGCATCGCAATGAATTTTGGGGAAATTCAGTATAAACAGGCACGGTAGCCATAATGTTCTCTTTTTGTTATTGAATACGCTTGGATTGCTGAATACGGACTCCACCCCCTCTGACATAAGCCTCGAGACTCTAACTTCAAGATGTAATAAATTCAATTTTTTGCTACACATGACGTAGTAGTAGTATCAGTAGTAGTAGTAGCAGCAACAGCAGTAATAATGATAATAATTAATATCCTTTTTCATCATATTTCTATTTCTGCTATGGTCGCACTACCTACCAAGTCTGCAGGAAGACCTAAGGCAGGTCGTGTTATGTTGTTATGGCTCCATTTCATGTTTTTTCTATCTCCCCTATCATTCCTAGCGTTACATAGACAAAGTTATCCTTAGTGTGTGGGCTGTACTTAACAAGACAATTTTTTGTATATCTCTTAAGCTGGGGTTTCCAGGGATTCTTTCAATGTGTTTTTTGTTTCGTTTTTTATCATTCCAAGTGCACCTACTATCACTGGCACGATTCTTGTTTTCAGTTTCCACATTTTTTTCTATTTCAATTTCCAGGTCTTTATATTTTGACAGTTTTTCAAATTCCTTGGTTGCTATGTTACAATCCGCTGGACAAGCCATATCAATTAATAGACAAATTTTTTCTTTCTGGTTTTCAACAATAATGTCCGGCATATTTGCTTCATTATTATTATTATTATTATTATTATGTCATTTTTCATCATATTTCGATTTCTGCTTTGGTCTCACTACCCACCAAGTCTGTGGGGAGACCTAAGGGAAGGTCGTGGCGTGTTGTTATGACTCCATTTCATGTTTTTCTATCTTCCCTATCACCCCTAGCATTACATTGATAAAGTTTTCCTTAGTGTGTGGGCTGTACTTAATAAGACATTTTTTTGTATATCTGTTAAGCTGGGGTTTCCAGGGATTCTTTCAATGTATTGTTTTGTTCCATTTTTTATGATTCCGAGTGCACCTACTATCACTGGCACGACTCTTCAATTTATTATTATTATTATTATTATTATTATTATTATTATTATTTCCCTTGATTTCATGTGTATTCTCATTTCACAAGTCTGAAAGTATGGAACACCATTTGATGTTCGAATTCACTACTCAGTCATTATTGATTTAGCAAGACAAGCTTGATAATCATTGCATCACGTCAAAGTGCACAAGATGGCGACTAGCTATGCGTAGTTTAGATGTGACATCATGGCGAAAGCATCACCCAGTGATATTATAATTTCTAATATACGTTTATTATTTATCCTAGTTTATATAATAGATTTATTTTATTAGTAGCACACCTTTTCATTTTCTTCTTTTTTGTATTATTGTTATTGTTTTATTTCTTTTCTAAACTCATTTCGTTCCGGTTCCCAACCAGTGATCCTAACGTCAGAAATAGCAACATGACATTTTCCACTGAGCATTTTTTGAAAAAAACAAAAAGAAACAAAAACAGAAAACAAAAACGAGACAAGCAAATAATGACGATCAAAAACATTTTAAATAAGATAAAGCCCTTTGTAAGGCTTGAGCTGTACTTATGAATAATTTTTTTTGTTATTTCTATAAATCACGGAGGATGTGTGTTGTTGTGCAGTGGATATTAGCTCGGAATGAGAAATCGGGAAGCCGAGATCGAATTCCAGTTGAATTCCTTGCATTCACTTATGCACAAATGCCCTTGAGAAAGGTATTAATCCGTCTCTTTCCTCCAGTTATGGGTTAAACAATAGAACAGATTGGGTTCTATAGTATTGGCTTGCAACAAGTCTACCTCAGAAAGTAATGGCAACCTACTGAGGGGAAAATCTTCTGCTGTCAGTCATGTTTCTTTCAAGACATGATCGCCCAAAGGGTGTATCACGTATGGCCCTTAACTGACTGACTGATAAGACACGGGCTACCGGTAATCCCTTCAATGAGTCTATTGGAATATTTTGAAAATCAAACCCACGCTTCCAACTACAATTAGAGTTGTTGATGTCTTCATGTGCCAAATTTGTGAGATTTCGATTTCAAAGTCCTTGTATTTTGATAGTTTTTTTTTAATCTTTAAAGATACACTACAGTCTTCTGGGACTGCTATGTTAGTAAGAAAGAAAGCACATTCTGTTTCTTTTGTGATCAGTGACCACGATGTCTGGGCGATCAGCTTTGATTGTCCTGTCTATTATTATTATGTCATTTTTTCATCATATTTCGATTTCTGCTTTGGTCTCACTACCAACCAAGTCTGTGGGGAGACCTAAGGCAGGTCGTGGCATGTTGTTATGACTCCATTTCATGTTTTTCTATCTTCCCTATCATCCCTAGCATTACATAGATAAAGTTTTCCTTAGTGTGTGGGCTGTACTTAATAAGATAATTTTTTGTATATCTCTTAAGCTGGGGTTTCCAGGGATTCTTTCAATGTGTTATTATTATTATTATTATTATTATTATTATTATTATTATTATTATTGTTGTTGTTGTTGTTGTTGTAGGGTAGTGTTTTACTTAAGCTTTATTGTAAACACCGATTTTTATTTTTAGTTCTTTATAAGATCTGTAAATCTTAATTAAAATAAATATTTTGTTATACGATTTAGAGTTCTATTTAATCACGAAGAATTTCTGAGAATGCTGAAGTAAAATCTCCTGTTTGCAGAAAGAATTCAAGCGTCAAGAATTTGTAATTTTTTTAACAAAGCTATTTTTTGTGTCATTACTGCTATTATTAAGACTTAAACTTATCAAAATAATTTTCAACATATCGACACTTTTTTTCACCATTTCAAGCAATATGCAAACTACGATTGTTATTATTTTCTGTATGTGTTTTTTGTACAGTTCCTTACTATTAAGGCATTCCAAGTTTCTCATAATCATTTTTTAGCCAACTTCATTTCCTTCATATACGAGGGTCATTCAATAAATAAGGTGAATTTTTTTGGTATAAGGACTTCTAATACAGATAGAAGCTTACTTTTTAAAAAAAAAACAAACCCGATTACTTCTTTTTCAAAGGGATTTAATTTTTTTCAGATTGAAAAAAACGTTGAGAGTTTTGGAGATTAACAAATATGGCCGACAAAGAAGCATGCTCCAGGACTGAACAGAGGTTAGTTATCAAGTTTTTGATTGCTGAGGGGTGCAAAACAGTTGAAATTCATAGGAGAATGTCAACTGTGAATGGTGCTACTTGTTTCAGCCAAAAATGTCTTCAAGTGGGCTAAATTGTTTAAAGAACTTTGAAAGTGACGATGAAGTCAAAAGTGCTGTGAGCAATTGGCTGAGACATCAGTCCAAAGATTTTGACGCTGAGGGAATACGGAAGATTGTGCACAGATGGGAAAAGTGTGTGACACTGCTGGGAGACTACGTTGAAAAAAAAAAAAATAAAAAAGTAAGCTTCTATCTTTACTTAAAAAAATCTCCTTAGGAAAATTCACCTTCTTTATTGAATGACCCTTGCATGATATGTTTGTTCCATCTCTGTCTCATAGATATCCCATAACCTATTCTCTTATCTGACTGAAACTACAATAGCGTAACTCATAATTTGTTAGGAGGCATAAGTACTGCACCCGTAGCAACATTGTGTGTGTCTAGGACAAGATAGCCTGATGAGTTATTCCATCTTCAGTTTTGTATTTAATTTTTTTTATTTTCGGTTGTTTGCCGCCCAAAGCAGTGACAATCCAGTCCGCCCTATTATTTACAGAGCTTGAAATCAGAACATTTATAATATTATACAATATGCAATCTTCAATTGGTTTCGTTTCTAGGAGGGCTAACAACAAACCAACTACTTATTCAATATTTTAAGGGAGTCAGATTCATGCCTTTTCCACTGGCATTAGTGTAAAGTAGGCGAAAAAGATTCGGCCAGAATTTGGATTCTGAACGCTGATTTCATTTGCTGCGCTGATAGCCACACACATTCATAGTCTTTATACAACTGGTATTTATAAAGTTGTTCTGTGCCATTATTGACAGCGATTCGTTTGATCGATTTAGACGTTTCTTTTGTTCACATCATTTCGTCTGCAATTCCATCACTTTGTTATCTGAAATGTCCGTCCAATTGTTTGTCTTCCTAATTTTGGAATCACAGTTTTCCACAGATTTTTTATATCTTATTAATTTTCATTCATCTTTTGGCTATTGAAACCAGTCTTTCTTAGCCTTGTTTAGCTTTCCCTTGATTGAAATCGAACATAATCATTGATGTTGATAACACCCCTTCATGTCCGTCACATTTAAAACTTCATGTATTGTCATCAGTTTTCTTGATCTGTTGTTTGATGATTATCCAGGGGCGCTGACTAAGAGAAAATCTGTTCCGCTTTTTACCACCTTCGTCAGTGAAAAACGTTAGAGTTGTACAGTAGGAACTGCGAACAGAAATAATCATATTTTAATTTTTCCCATGACTATAGATTAAGCACCCTTGATCAAGAATATAAAAAAGAAATATTATTTAATTTTATAAGAGTTGATAGGGGGTTTAGTTTGCTGCGTAAATTCATTGTAAATTGACATCCATATCGAAGCCAAAACAAGCATGCTCATAACATGTTTTTGTGAATAAAAATATATTTTTAAATTCTTTATTTCTGCGTTATCGATAGTAATGTATAAAAAAAAACTAGATTTATTTTATTTATATTTCAACGAATCCCGTTGTATAAGCATGTTTTATTTTTGGCTTTCGATCAATTTACTATATTTAGTAATAAAGAAGAATATTGGATTATGGATAGATATCCATTCGTTCCTTAAAAATTACGTTTCGCATACGAAAGTTAGTGGATATGGACTTCGAAAACCTTGATAAATGATCTGCTTACCTTCATAAAGATAACTGAACCTCATTTTGCTCTGAGGTTCTTTCGTGGCTGAGTCGGTTTAAAAGAGCAAGACTCTCTCAGGTAAAACTCCCTACATAAGGGGATGCATGCTCAAATCCTTTAAAAGGGTACATTTTCTTTATTATAGAAACTTAAAAAATAAAAGTATACACATATATATATATATATATTTGAATATACAGATAACTACACAATGGTCTTTATTATAATAGAGAGGATATATATATATATATATATATATATATATATATATATATTCTTTAGTACTTGACGATATAATTATTACTAAAAAATAAAATGAAAAACTGTTACGTTCAAAAAGCAAACACGCAGCAAAAGATTTCTTAACTGGTAGTAAAAAGAATGAACTGAGCCTTACTATTCTCTCTCCCTCTCTTTCTCTCTCTCTTCATGAGCATGACAGGAGTGATATATATATATATATACAACCACCCTAACGCTGTTATAAAGCAAATACCAAGGATGGTTAATATTAGAATTAGCCGATTATCATCTAGCCTTAGAATCTTTAGGAATAACAAAAATACTGTATGATAAAGCCTTCCAGAATAGCGGATATAAATATAAATTAACTTATTTAACACTCACTAGTAATCTGGAATCGCAAAAGGCTAAGGGTAAACATAGGAAAAGAAAATCATATGGTTTAACCCCCCACCACCACCACCCATTCTGTGAACTATTAACATTGGTAAGATCTGAAATTAATAAATAAACATTTTCATGGAGATAACCCTCTGAGTAAAATATTCAATAGGAAAACTATATATATATAGTTTTTTATTGTAAGAGAGGATTTCCTAACTAGAGTTTTGAGAATGGTTAGCGACAGAGGCATTCCAAAAGCTAAGGAAAGTGCCGAAAAACAGAAAAAAAATTCATTAGAAACTAAGAGAAGAATCAGTGACTGCTGGACAATATCATCAAAGATGAAAGAAAAACTTGAAGCAACTGAAATAAGGTTCTACAGAAGGATGCTGCGGATATCATAGATCGTACATGTGAGCAATGATGAGGTTTTGGAAAGGATGGAAACGAAATTATTATACATATTTATGTGGGAATGATTACTAGAGGCAGTTATGTATGTTTTATATTGTTGTTTTGTTGAAGTTATATTTGGGAATACAGTTTGAGTTCTTTAAGAAATTATATGAATTAATGTTGTGAAAGAGATTTTTCGTGTTGGTTGTTTGGTTGATTTTGTTCACCGGTATATCAACTTTTATGAGCGATTTTAATGCCAGCATTTAAATATTTTGTACGCAATTTAATGGTTTCAAATCAGTGACGATTTCACGGAGGTGGAGAGATTTCCAGTAGGAGCCGAGCCCACCCACCACGAATTTTATATGTATTTATATGGCAAGAAATGTGGATTTTCAATAATCTATACATGTTATTTGGAATTCACCTTTTGAGTTGGAAAATCTTTGAAAGACGTGGATAATGAGATTCTGACTTACGTTGAAAAGAGTTCTGTCAAGTGCCATATGTGATACACGCTTTGGGCGATCATGTCCCGAAAGAGACATGACTGACTAGGCAGAAGATTATCCCGCAGTGGGTTGCCATTGCTTTCTGCGGTAGATTGCTTGCCAGCCAAGGCTATAGGACCCAATCTGACCTATTATTTAACCCATAACTGGAGGAAGAGACGAATTAATGCCTTTTTCAAGGGTATTTGTGCGTAAGTGAATGCAACGAATTCAACTGGAATTCAAACTCGGCTCCCCGATTTGTTGTTCCGAGTCGATATCCACTGCACCACATCCGAAAGGAGTTAATTGGGCGAAATTGTTGAGAACTACTGCTCAATGTAATATGTGCAGGTACTCGCTTACTTATATTTGGAATGTCTTTAAATTTTGTTGCACTCGAATTATGACGCTTGAGTTTAAGTTTAAGTTTAGTTTAATGACATATCAACCTCTGTGGATTATTTAATGCCAAAAAAGTGGCCTTTATAATGTTCGGTTATAGTGAGAAGGTTGATTTACTCAGTTTTTGATGAAAATTCTTTATTTTTAATATTTTAGAAAACTGAACATGTCTTCTAGCTTTGTATTAAAAAATTTATCGCTGATAATTTTTTCCTTCAAGAATGTATGACGACAATATTTTCTTTCCTTCAAAAATGTATTGCTGATTTTTTTCCTTCAAAAAATGTATCACGGCAATATTTTTTTCCTTCAAAAAATGTATTGCTGATAATTTTTTTCCTTCAAAAAATGTATCACGGCAATATTTTTTCCTTCAAAAATGTATTGCTGATATTTTTTTCTTTCAAAAATGTATCACGGTAATATTTTTTTCCTTCAAAAATGTATTGCTGATAATTTTTATTTTTTCTATAAAAGTATTTTATATATTTGTTTTTATAAAAGTCAGTATTTATACTTTCATAGTGTTTTGACCAGAGTTTGCGTGTCAACTATTTGCCCATAGCTTGGACCCCAACAGGTGCCACCACTCCGAGTCAGGGTGGACCTGGAAGCAACAGCAATTAAGAGGTGGTTCCATGCTCCTCACAACCTCCAAATCAGAGGCCTTGCTGCCGGATGTATGACACTTGATCTGTTGATGCTAAGTGGCAGTGTTTTTGTGGCAAAGTGTCTCAAGATGCTTACGAAGCCAAGAGATGAAAAGATCGATTAAGTCAAAAAAGAAAATAAGACAATTATGTCAGAAAATATATTTAAAGACGAACATTTTAAAACCTGATAACAGTAAAAACATAGCCATCCTTTTTTACAGTCTGTTTAAATTAGTTTTCATATAAACTTTTAGAAAGAATTAAGTGAGGTATCGGATTTATCTTGTTATCAATTATTAACTGGTCCCACTAGGACCATAGTAATTCTGACTGGTTCCATAAGGTCAGATTGGCATGACTTTTAATTTGCTGTTAACTGGAGAAAAGAATGGTTTCTTAGTTTTAAAGCCTCCAAATCAAAACTGATCCATGTCTATCTTCGATTAGTGTAGCTGATGCTAATCTCAAGGAGAGTGACTCATTGCGTCTTCTCGAGCTAATTTTCCCTGCTGACATAAAGTGGAAATATTGTATTGAATCCATTGCTAGATAATATTTCTCTCCAGAATCTATATAACATATTTACAAGTCTACCATTTGTCCATGCTTCGAATATTACTGCTACTGAACTAGATCAAGAATAGTGACACAAATAACCCGAAAAACTACAGACCAATTACATGCCTTCCGACAACATACAACCTATTAACATCTATTTTAACAAAACAGACATATTTCTTCTTGGAAAGAAATGACATATTACCGCTTGAACAAATAGAGTGAAAACGTGGCTGTTACGGATGTAAAGACCAATTATGTATTAACAGGATGATCTTAGAAAACTGCTTCAATGCAAAGAAAAATCTTAGTACTGCCTGGATAGACTATCATAAGGCATTTGATAGTGTACCACATTCCTGGATCTTAAAGATTTTAAATATGTACAAGGTATTAACCGTCATCATCAATTTCATCAAAACAATGTATGTCGATATGGAAAACAACCCTTCCCCTCAATCATATAAATGGAACCTATAAGTCTGATGAAATAAACATTAAAAGAGGTATATTTCAAGGTCATTCTTTGTCTCCCTTGCTATTCTGCATATCATTAATAGCATCAACCAGTCAACTTAACAAGACAGAATGTGGTTATAAAATAGCTCAAAAGAAAATAAGCCATCTATTTTACATGGATGACTTAAAGTTCTATGCTAAGAATGATAATGAGCTGGAAGGTCTTCTGCAAACTGTAAAATAATTCAGTGAAGACATTGGAATGAAATTCAATTTGAATAAATGTGCTAAAGCTACTTACAAGGATCGCTACAACAAACATCTTCAATTAGCTTAGATCCTGCTGTAACAATAAAAGAATTGAAGCCAGAAGAAGCTTATAAATACCTAGGTGTAAATGAGAGTAAAAGAATTCATCATAAAAAATGAAGAAATATAGCGTAAAGAGTACTATAGAAGGCTACGACTGATATTAAAAACTGAATTGAATTTTCAGAACAGAATTATGGCTATTAATAGCCTTGCCATCCCAGTGGTCTAATATAATTTCAACATCTTGAACTGGACTCTAAACGACATCAGACGAATGGATTCTAAAACAAGAAAGCTTCTTTCTAAGCATAAAATGCATCATCCAAAGGCTGATGTAGACCGTCTATACATACCCCGTAAAGAAGGTGGAAGAGGTCTTATTCAGCTAGAATTGTCCTACAAGACAACAACTATTGGCCTACTAACATACATAGAAACAACAAAGGATGGATGATACAATTAGTCAAACAACATGAAAACAGAAAGAAAAAAATAGTCAATAATGAAAGAAGGCAGTAAATACAAACAAGATTTATAGTTAGTAGATTCGGTAGAAAAGCAAAACAGAAGCCAAGAACCAACTATTGAGGCAAAAAATATGAAAATGAAAGCCAAAGATAATGCTCTTAAACAGATGAAACAACGCTGGCAAGACAAACCTCTGCATGGCCAATATCCAGAACGTGCCCATAAATCCAATTTTGATAAAGTTAATACTCATCGATGGTCACGTGCATGTGGATTAAAGTCTGAGACTGAAAGCTTTATTCTTGCAGCGCAAGACCAAAGTCTTTTCACTCTGAACTTTCAGGCAGATATTATACATAATAATGTGGATTCAAAATGTAGGTTCTGTGATAAATACCAAGAAACAATTGATCAACTAATCTCAGGTTGTTCTGTACTTGCTCCAAATGAATATAAACATCGCCACGATAGAATAGGGTAATATTTACATTGGACAATGTGCAAACACTATGGAAAATCTGTAAACAAACACTGGTATGAACATCACCCAGCACCGGTTACAGAAATAGAAGATGTCACCATTCTATGGGATTACATCATCTATACAGACAGAATGATTGAAGCAAATAGGCCAGACATTATTGTTAAAAACCAGAAAGAGAAAACTTGTCTATTAATTGATATGGTTTGTCCGGCAGATTGTAACATAGCAACCAAGGAATTTGAAAAACTGTCAAAATATAAAGACCTGGAAATTGAAATAGAGAAAATGTAGAAATTGAAAACAAGAGTTGTGCTAGTGATAGTAGGTGCACTTGGAATGATAAAAAATGGAACAAAACTACACATTGAAAGAATCCCTGGAAACCCTAGCTTAAGAGATATACAAAGAATTGTCTTATTAAGTACAGCCCACACACTAAGGAAAACTTTGTGTATATAACGCTAGGGATGATGGAGAAGATAGAAAAAACATGAAATGGAGCCATAATAACGCGCCACAACCTGCCTTAGGTCTTTCCGCAGACTTGGTTGGTAGTGTGACCATAGCAGAAATCGAAATATGATGAAAAATGACATAATAATAATAATAATAATAATAATAATAATAATAATAATAATAATAATAATAGTTCGATAAAATTATATTCAAATATCAAATTTGAGACCTCATAAGCAGTAAAAATCAAAGATTTGTTTTTGATAAATAACCATATTTTCCGCCATGTGTAAATTAGTATTCATATAAAACTCTACTAGGCTTAAATTTGGAGATCGATTTTATCTTTCTGTTAACTGACCTCAAGAATTATATACTATAATATTTTATTTAAAGTAAGGGGTTAATAAAATAAAACGTTTGTATAGTTTTTACGTTATGGATAAATTCTTATACACGCCTACAGAAAATATGGCCCAGGAGTGGCATGCCTTTCTTGAAACTTCCTATTGTGGTCTGAGAAGGATTTTCAAAACGTTTTTTTTTTGTTTGTTTGTTTTTTTTTTTTTGGTAATCCCCAGAACAATAGTCGGAGACTAAACGCATACGAAAAATTAAGTTTTGTGGAAACATTATTTGATTTAGCCAATATTTGTTTTTGATTAAGACATACTACATTTGGCATGCATTAGAACATATATATTATACATTAATATAATTGGTTTCGCACGCATGAGTGTATTTTCGCCATGCAATTTTATATATTATAACTTATTATACCTCCTTTGGAATACATTGGTACATTTTCACCATACAATCTGGTATATTATACTTTATTATACCACCTTGAGCATGCGTCAGTATATTTGCAGTATACAGTCTTGTATATTATACCATATTACCCTTTTGTATATGACCTTTGTCATACATTAGTGCATTTACGCTATACAGTCTTATATATTATACTTTATTATAATTTATTATACCTCCTTTGGCACGCGTTGGTACATTTGCGCCGTACAATCTGATATATAATACCTTATTATACCTCATTATATCTACTTTCTCATGCATTAGTGCATTTCAGCACTACAACATATAACATGCATTATTATACCTTATTATGCCTCATTTGGCATTTCATGCGATACAGTTTATATATTATACATTATTATAAACTATTATACCTCGTTTGGTATGCATTAGTGTATTTACGCCGTACAATCATATTTGATACCTTATTATACCTTCTTTGGCATGTATTACTGCATTTACGCTATACAATCGTATATGTTAAAACTAATTATACCTCTTCTGGCATGCATTTGTACATTTGTGCCATACAATCTTATATATTATATCTTATTATTCCTTCTTTGGCATGCGTAAATACAGTTGCGCTATAGTTTCATATATTACTAGCAGTATAGCCCGGCGTTGCTCGAGTGTAATGAAAGCTTTAAAACTAATCCATGGTCCTGGAGCTCAGACTCTTTGGACGTTGGCACGAAAGACTAAAAAGCAATAGCTGTTTCCAGTTAAAGCAAACTAAAAGAAAAATGAATGCATGTAAGCCAAATTTTGATTTCCTGGTATCGATATCAAATAAGTTTTTTTCGTCGTAAACTGAATTGTGAAGGCGAAATAAGTCCTCTGAGTAAATGGTATCATGACTGAGACTAAGAAATACAATTATACTTACTTAGATCCAAACCCGAAGCAAAAACTAAAATAAAAGGGCTGAAAAAATACAGACATACAGGGAGATAAACAGACACACACACAAACATCTTGCCGTTTATATATATATATATATATATATATATATATATATATATATTATCGATTTTCTGCACTATTGTAAGAACTGCAACCTTGAAACTTCTGAATATCGTTTCTTATGTTTTTGTCTATGAGTGTATCGAATTTGATTCAAATCGGACCACTCCTTTCGATTTTTTCGATTATCGATTTTCGATATTTATCGGGGGTATCTCGACACAAAACCTAGCTAAGAACACTCACAGACGCTTACAGTACAACTGTGTAAATTTTCAAGAAAATCGGTTCAGCTGTTTCGGAGTCTATAGGTAACGGACACACACACAGACACACACAGACAAAGTTCCGTTTATAAATAAGTTTAGATAGATAGATACCTTATTATTCCTTGTTTGGCATGCATTAATACATTTGCGCTATACTCTTATATATTATAACATATTGCGCCATACAATCTTACGCGAACGTAGAATGCGCCTTGTAGGACGCTGTTGACGAGCGAAAAACAAAACAGGTCTACTCTTCTGAATACGTAGTCATAGAGCAGGAGGGGCAACGACATGTTATGACACAGAATGCTAACCTAATGTTCTTTTCGACCTTGACACAGGACCGTAATGGTTGGCGTGATAGTCGCATTCTTGCGGTCCCAGGTTAATTTTCTGCGACTGTATAGCCCTTCTCATTTATTAATTGTTCAGGACTGTCGTAAAAGAAAAGTAGATTCCGACCGGGATGAACAAGTAGATGGTTCACCGTTTACAATGATATGTTATTATGACGAGTGACCCCCTTTTAATGTATGTGTGTGTAGGGGGCAACAATATTCAGTCATGGCCGCATAAGTGTTATGGTGAAACACACCTATTCCTCAGATAATGGACTCTCTTTCCTATATTAATAGGAGTTAACAGGAAGTTAACTCGAAAAGTCTTTGGGAAGTTCTTAAGAGTTCTTAGAAGTTCTAGAGAGTTCTTTAGAGTTCTATTGGAGTTCAGTAGAACTATTAGTTAGTTCCAGTTTGGACATAGTGGACTAAGGCAGTTGATATTAGTTGGCAGTTAGCTGAATACTAAGGAGTCAGCTTACAGTGGAAGATTACAAAGTTCCTAACATTTTTGGGTGCGTTAAGTCGATTAGCAACCGACATAGCACAATTATTACGTTCAGTGCAAAAACTACTCCACAGTAATAAATAAAATTTATTATGAGAGACATTTGCATATGTGCACGTTTATCTACATTTTGGATTTCATGCGTTGCAGTATTGCAATGGCTTGATAATTTTTATCAAAATAGCTGGCAGTAAGAGAGATATGACATAGGGAATAGTGGTTTCATGCCTTTACAATGAGTATTGGAGCAGACTAAACATAAGCAAATTCAGCTGACATTCGAACTTGAATTCGCTGTCTGTTATGTAAAGATGCGAGATTTTTTAAACAGAAATCTTTCAATATTTTTTCCTATACACTAAGTTAGACTTTTAATGAAATCCTCATCCTTTAAGCGATAACTTTTTTATTTTTAGTCTCTATATTGCATGAGTTCTTTCTCCATGTTTCACTTTCACATTGTTTATTTTCTATATAAACTTTCATCCGGTTTACGTGTGAGATATTTTTCAAGAGAACTCACCAAGGCTTATTTATTTATCGTGCCCAAACTTCCTGGGTAATTTTTTTTTTTTTTGCTTCGAAAATTTTGATAAAACGTCTGTTGTTTTCATTCACTGCTCGAAGAAAAAACAACCGAAGCGAATGTATATACAATTTTGTGAATAAAAGTCCCGGTAGCATAAAAAAAAGCGGGAAAACCTGTAGATAATACTTTGACACGTTCGTTTCAACCTGTGTTCTTACGTATTTGTTTAAATTAAAAATATCTTTCATAACATTTCGTAATTTACTGAATTTTCAGTTTTTTCTGTAAACGAAATTTATCACGATCTTGTTTTGTAATTTTATATTCAGTTAAAGAATTAATCTACTTCGAATAGTTTAATTTGTAATTGCAATGGCTATAATAAGGTGGTGCAGTGGATATCGGCTCGGAATGACAAATCGGGGAGTAGAGTTCGAATTCCAGTTGAATTCCTTGCGTTCACTTACGCACAAATTCTTTTGAAAAAGGTATCAATCCGCCTCTTTCCTCCAGTTATGGGTTAAATAACAGGACAGATTGGGTTCTATAGCGTTGGCTGGCAACCAGTCTACCGCAGAAGGCAACGGCAACCTACTGCGGGATAATCTTCTGCCCAGTCAGTCATGTCTCTTTCGAGACATGATCGCCCAAGCGTGTTTCACGTATGGTTCTTAACTGACTGAATGTCTATAATAGCCGTTTCCGTTTAAGAAAACGTTTTACATTCATTGACCGAGCAGCCAGTGCTGCTCATCGAACTGGGATCAAAGTGTAGTATCTGTTTTCCTCATCTCTAATGGTAATAGTAATATTAGCCATTACCTTATAAGGAAATGTTGGGTCTTCATTGACTGAACGGTTAGTGTTACTGTTGGTTGAAATTTATAAAATTTTTCTGTTAAAAAAGTTTCAGGAATTGATACAAGTTTCTCAGGTCCGCTGTTATTGCTCTTTACAATATTGACAGGAGTTTTCTTCCTAATCTTTTGTTTGAAGTAATGCAAGACGTTAACGTTTCATTATGTCATTATTATCTCTTCGGGTTACATGTGTTATCTAGTTGAGTTCTTGCCGATGTTTGTAGTCCTCAATGATGTGGTTGATGTTTTTTGGAAAAATTGGAGTAGATAGACTAAACTATCGCCCAATTCAGACTCCACCCACATCTATTGAACAGGTGAAGAGGCTCATCCCGTGTTCCCTATATAGGATGTGGTTTCCGGCTTTCTCTTTTCGAATCTTTTCACTCTTTTCTTTTTTATTTTTTTCAATTGGAGTAGATAGACTAAACTATCACCCGGTTCACACTCCACCCATGTCTATTGAACAGGTGAAGAGGCTCATCCCGTGTTCCCTATATAGGATGTGATTTCCGGCTTTCTCTTTTCCAATCTTTTCACTCTTTTCTTTTTTATTTTTTTCAATTGGAGTAGATAGACTACACTATCGCCCAATTCATACTCCACCCACGTCTATTGAACAGGTGAAGAGGCTCATCCCTTGTTCCCTATATAGGATGTGGTTTCCGGCTTTCTCTTTTCGAATCTTTTCACTCTTTTCTTTTTTATTTTTTTCAATTGGAGTAGATAGACTAAACTATCGCCCGGTTCAGACTCCACCCACGACTATTGAACAGGTGAAGAGGCTCATCCCTTGTTCCCTGTTTAGGATGTGGTTTCCGGCTTTCTCTTTTTCGAATCTTTTCACTCTTTTCTTTTCTTTTTCTTTTTTTTCAATTGGAGTAGATAGACTAAACTATCACCCGGTTCACACTCCACCCACGTCTATTGAACAGGTGAAGAGGCTCATCCCGTGTTCCCTATATAGGATGTGGTTTCCGGCTTTCTTCGAATCTTTTCACTCTTTCTTTTTTATTTTTTTTCAATTGGAGTAGATACTAAACTATCACCTGGTTCACACTCCACCTCTGACGGTCATTGAACAGGTGAAGAGGTCATCCCGTGTTCCCTATATAGGATGTGGTTTTGGCTTTCTTCGAATCTTTCACTCTTTTCTTTTTTATTTTTTTCAATTGGAGGATAGACTAAACTACTTACCTGGCCTACACTCCACCCAATGTCTATTGAACAGGTGAAGAGGCTCATCCCGTGTTCCCTATATAGGATGTGGTTTCCGGCTTTCTCTTTTCGAATCTTTTTCACTCTTTTCTTTTTTTATTTTTTTCAATTGAGTAGATAGACTAAACTATCACCCGGTTCACACCCCACCCCACGTCTAGCTTGAACAGGTGAAGAGGCTCATCCCGTGTTCCTCATATAGGATGTGGTTTCCGCTTTCTCTTTTCGAATCTTTTCACTCTTTCTTTTTTATTTTTTCAATTGAGTAGATAGACTAAACTATCACCTGAATTCACACTCCACCCACGTCTATTGAACAGGTGAAGAGGCCCATCCCGTGTTCCCCATATAGATGTGGTTTCCGGCTTTCTTCGAATCTTTTCACTCTTTTCTTTTTTTATTTTTCAATTGGAGCAGATAGACTAAACTATCACCTGGTTCACACTCCACCCACGTCTATTGAACAGGTGAAGGAGGGCTCATCCGTGTTCCCCATAGGATGTGGTTTCCGGCTTTCTTTTCGAATCTTTTCACTCTTTTCTTTTTATTTTTTTCAATTGAGTAGATAGACTAAACTATCACCTGGTTCACACTCCACCTTACTGCCCATTGAACAGGTGAAGAGCTCATCCCATATACCCTATATAGGATGTGGTTTCCGGCTTTCTCTTTTCGAATCTTTTCACTCTTTTCTTTTATTTTTTTCAATTGGAGTAGATAGACTAAACTATCACCCGGTTCACACTCCACCCACGTCTACTGGAACAGAAGAAGAGGCTCATCCTTCCTCAGTAGGATGTGGTTTCCGTTTTCTCTTTTCGAATCTTTTCACTCTTTTCTTTTATTTTTTTCAATTGAGCAGATAGACTGTAAACTATCACCCGGTTCACACTCCACCCACGTCTATTGAACAGGTGAAGAGGCTCATCCTGTGTTCAAGTATAGAGATGTGGTTTCCGGCTTTCTTCGAATCTTTCACTTCTTTTCTTTTTATTTTTTCAATTGGAGTAGATAATCCAAACTATCACCCGGTTCACACTCCACCCACGTCTATTGAACAGGTGAAGAGGCTCATCCCGTGTTCCCTATATAGGATGTGGTTTCCGGCTTTCTTTTCGAATCTTTTCACTCTTTTTCTTTTTATTTTTTTCAATTGGAGTAGATAGACTAAACTCATCACTCCGTCTACACTCCACCCACGTCTATTGAACAGATGAAGAGGCTCATCCATTGTTCCCTGTTTAGGATGTGGTTTCCGGCTTTCTCTTTTCCAATCTTTTCATTCTTACGAAGCCCCCTGCACATCAGTTGTGATATGATTAAAAAAAAGTTATTTGTGATTCTATAGCGTCCGTTTAAAAGATTCGAGGATGGTCCTCGCTACGATCTACATTCTTCAAAGCCATTATTAGAAAGTGGCAGTATACCGATCACAGATTAAATACATCGCAAAAAGTCTGGCGCCACATGGGATCCATATGAAAGTCTCGATGTGACGAGACTATTGGAGAACACGTGACTCGAGATTTTCTTTTTTTTTTTTTTTTTTTGCAAATAAGAAATTACACTTTGAATTTATCGAAGTTTTAAATTGAGTCTTATTTCAAAAGCCGTCTTACGTCTTTGAACATGTCATATTTATTTTATTTTTTTTTTTTTATGAGCGTTTCACCCCGAGCAAGGCATGTCACTGCCACTACTGCGCAGGGGGCTACGCAGAGTGGAGAAAGGATGATTAAATATAGGAAATGTCAGAGGGTGGGTGATAGGCGGGTAAGGATACCGAGAATGAGGGTTGGGTAGATGAGAGTTTTCTGAGAATAGTATTGTAATTTTCAGTATTTACAATATTTGGTCTATTGTTCTAATCTTTGTTGCTATTTGTACGACGTTTCGGCCTTCTTCAGATGCTAGAAATTTCGAACCGAACCCTTTATTACAATCACTGGGGTATATCATTCTCATCCCTTGCGTAGTAATACTTGATTGGAAGTCATGAGTTATCTCCCTCTAACCCTGCAAGTTATTTGTTCACCACTGTTGTAGCCTGGTATTGAACTCACAACTCTTTGGGTCAAGTCACAGGAACTAACCAACGTCTATATCCACTGGCTCATGAAGAACAACTGAATTTTTGGGACTTATAAACCTAATGTGCAGTAACACTTTTTCACCAGAGTTTTAGGTGATCACGTCTCTAAAGACAGGACAGAAGATTTTCCCGCAGTAAGTTGCTATTACTTTTGCTGTGGACTGGTTGCCAAACCCAAACTACAAATCCAAACTCTCCTACTCTTTAATCCATAGCTGGAGAAAGAAGGTTTGGATTAAAACCTTTTTCAAGTGTATTTGTGCATAAGTGAGTGCAACAATTCAACTAGAATTCGACTCTCCGATTTCTACACCACAACATCTACACGATTAAATAATAGAAACAACAGCACTGAAATATAAAATCGTTATTTTGTTTTAATTACGGTCTTTCAAGAATGTTTAACGCTGACTTTCTAATTGTTGGTCAGAAGGAGTATACAGATCATATTTTATTAGACATTGTCAAAACATTTCTGAAATATGAGCAATTAAATTTTTTGTAATGAAAATAGGAAGTGTTTTTGTTCAGTTTTTATTTAAAATGATTTGAACGCAGATAATTAATGAATTTCTTATGCGTTGTTCTCCTAATAAAATTGCCTTCTATTTAAAACAATCTTTTTTTGGTATTCTTTGAATGGTTGCCAATATAATTAATATTAACAGACGTTCAACACGCTTACAGAGACGTTCAACAAACAATTTCATAGACTGTTATTTGAGCAGTGAGTTCGGTCTCTTTACTTTGGCTGTGTTTAATTAAATTTAGTGAAGAAAACGCATGGTGAGGACGAGAAAGTTCGAATCTCTGATATACTTTCAGTGCCAGATATACCTATAGGCTTAGCAAGTTGAAGCCTAGGGCCTCAAAATGTAGGATGACTCCAAGGTATATAATATTTTTGACACTGCCATACGCCATTCTTACACATACTGTTATAATGAATTGTAGACTCTAACCAAGCCTTCAATAATTTTAAACACCCGTCATCATCCTCGGTTTTACTCAAATTGTTTAATTTAAAAACCTTCTATTTTCCTCAGCTCGTGAGAATAAGGGATTTGGAGGGCCTCACGAGTAGAATAGTCTAAGGGCCCTCTTCATCTAAATATGGCTCTGTTTGGTTCCAACAAATTTATTAATTTTGTGTTGTGGAGGAATATCCTGTCTTACCCAGGAATGGGTATGGCCCGGGTTATAAAAGACCGGGACTAGAACGAACTACAGAGGGATCTAGAGTGTTCATTAAATATTTTGTATTATATTGTACATATTATTGTACATATTATATTATAGTGTACATATTTTTTATATTGTATATAAATACATTTTTATTGTCATGGGTTATTTCCCCACTTTTTAGGTGTCCTTTATAAGTTTGTATCATTGTGATGTATGAAGGATTGGGAGTTGATGGATGGGTTCTTGTGGTGATTGTGCAAATTGTAATGAGTGAATGGGTTGTGATAGTGTTTAGCTAGGTATAGGATAGTTAAGCGAGAACCAACCTGTACCCCTCCCCTTTTTCGGATTTGTGCCACAATTTTTTATATTTTATACAGAAAATAAATATTGTGATCTAGAGTGTTCATTAAATATTTTATATTATATTATACATATTATTGTACATATTATATTATAGTGTACATATATTTTATATTGTATATAAATACATTTTTATTGTCATGGGTTATTTTCCCACTTTTTTAGGTGTCCCTTGTAAGTTTGTGGCATTGTGGTGTATGAAGGATTGGGAGATGATGGATGGGTTCTTTTGGTGATTGAGCAAAGTGAATGGGTTGTGATAGTGTTTAGCTAGGTATAGGATAGTTAAGCGAGTACCAACCTCTTCCATTCCCCATTTTCGGCTTTGTGCCACAACTTTTGTATTTTTATGCAAAAATAAATATTGTGATCTAGAGTGTTCGTGACTATACTTCGTCAGTACCTGATTTTATTACCTAAATAATGTTTTTCAGTTCCTATTAATATTAACTCAAAGTACAAATTTTGAAGTGCCTGCATGTAAAATATTTCGAATAAAGATTTATATTTAATATTTTTTGATATTCTCAAAATCGGATATGATATACCCATAGTGGTCAATTTTCGTTGGAAGTCTCGACGCTTTTCCCCTTTAAATTTATCCCAAATAGCATTATATCTGTGCAAATGTATATCCTGAACTCAAATCAAGTGTTAGTTATTGAAGAAACTTACCTTTTTTTTTATCTAAATGTCCATAAAAAAACGAACTATATCCCGCACTTTTTCTCTTCCGTAACTCTCACGAAGTCATGTAATTAACTGCAGAATGACGTACTGCGCATGTGAACGAATTTTGGCAGATTTTTCTTCATTTACTGATACTTCCGGCGATGTACCTCCGGTAATTAAAGTAATGCGCTATTGTATTTCTACGCTTATTACTCTCAAAACAGGATGTACATCGCCGGAAGTTTCAGTAAAGGAAGAAATTCGACCAAAATTGCTGCCTACGTAGAACGTCATTCTGCAGTTAATTACATGACTTCGTGAGAGTTACGGGAGAGAAAAGGTGCGAGATATAGTTCGTTTCTTTTATGGACTTTCAAAGCAAAAAAGGTAAGTTTCTTCAATAACCAATTGTTGATTTGAGTTCAGCATATACATTTGCACAGAAATAATGCTATTTTGGATAAATTTGAAGGAGGCAAAGCCGTCGGCACCTAAAACGAACATTTGCTTCCATGGTTAGTAGTGATGTAACTTTAATTTATAGTTAGTGTTCCAGGGTTAAATTGTTTTTAAAATAGTAGAAATATTTTGTATGTTAAATCATAAAACTTTAAATTTTTTCGAAAATAATAATTAAAATGACAGTACTAAGCTACGAACCAACTGTACTTTGTACCTCCTTACTTGTTTGAACTTCTCAAAATTTAGTTTCGATTTGTCAATATGTGGATATTTTAGAGGGTGTGATTAACGGAAGTTACAGAATTTTATACATAGAAAGAACAAGCCGTTATAAAATCTTTAATTAAAAATCTACGCTCACATTAATAAAAGCATATATCCGTTTGGAAAACAGCGCATGTCATACTTGATAGGCTTAAACAAATGAATGGCAGAGCAGGTTTGGGAGAAATAACAAAACAAAATATATTAAGGACTACAAGGGAAAGGAAGATGTGGCGGGCCATAATCACTTACGTCCTGAAGGGTACGGCACATAAAAGAAAGATAAGAATTATTATTTCCCAATACAAGGTGAAAACAAAGTCATTAGACAAATAGAACACTTTATTAAAGTCACAACGGAAACAGGATACTGTTGAAAGGCGTACATAATATCAAGTATATATGGATAATTATATGCAAATATTTAATAAAAGTCGATATTGACACCATTCATTGTGCAAGGGACATTTAAGCGATATTCAAATTTTGATTCTCGTAATTCTTTAACTTCAGTCGGAAACATAAAAAAAAACAAGAATAAGTGTGATATCTAAACATAAAAATATAACATTAATCAAACTATTGATATCATTAAAAGAACTTTGATGATAGCATTATTATGCAACAAAAATTTAATCACCATCTCTTCTAAGTTTTTTGTACTGACTTTTTGAAATTGCTTAAAGACTTTGTGGACACTTTAAATTTGTGCATGTGTTTCCAAAAAAGCAGTCAGTCAGTTAAGTGCCATACATGATACACGCTTGGGCGATCATGTCTCGAAGGAGACATAGTTGACTGGGCAGAACATTATCCCGCAATAGGCTGCCATTAGCTTTCTGCGGTAGACTGGTTGCTAGCCAAGACTATCGAACCTAATCTGTCCTGTTATTTAACTCATAACTGGAGAGAAGAGATGGATTAATACCTTTCCCAAGGGTATTTTCGCGTAAGTGAATGGAATGCATTCAACTTGAATTCGAACTCGGCCTCCCGATTTCTCGTTCCGAGCCGATATCCACTGCACCACTACGAACATCCAAGTTTCCTCTTTTTGTATATGGAGTGAATGAGAATCAAACACAGATCCTTCACTTAACCAGTGTTAATTATCAAATGTCGGGTGAGATTACACAGATTGAAACTGCTAGCCACAATTTCATCTGTTTTTTTTCTGATACTCAACCCATGCGTCAACCATGGGATTGCCAAAAAATATATTCCACAAAAAAAAAAAAATTTTTTTTAAATGTTTTAAATTTTCAGAAAATTAAATTATAAGCAGATATAACTGATGCAAACAGTTTTAAATTTGCTTTCTGTAAAGAGGATGGAAAGGTGCGACATTGAGATCCAAAGACGCATTGTCATGGCCAATGACGTATTTCAAAAGCTAACGAGAATACTGCGAGACAGTAAAATCTCATTGGAGACAAAGAAAAGAGTGCTAGATTGCTATGTGATATCTGCCCTTCTGTATGGAAGTGAATGTTGGACGATCTCCTCAAGGATGTGGGAGAAGCTTAAGGCAGCAGAAATGTGGTTTTACAGAAGGATGCTGACGATTCCATGGACTGAGCACGTGAGCAACGATGAGGTGTTGGAGAGGATGCAAACGAGCAGAAAACGCATACTTAACGTCAGAAAGTAACAGATGAGGTTCCTGGGACACATAATATGAAAGGAGAGCCTAGAGAATTTAATACTCACATGACGGATAGAAAGAAAGAGAGACAGGGAAAAACAGCGCAAGACCCACTTGAGAGATTTGAGCAAATGGACGGAGGAGTGGTGATTGGGAGAGATACCAAGAGGAAAAATATTGAGAGAGACAATGGACAGGGACAAGAGGAAGTCCACCCTTTCTAAATCAATAAAAATCAATATTTTTCGATTCTGGCAAATTTCGTGACTTAAGGAAGCTATAATGAATGCTAATCTACAGAAATTATTCCCACAATTTTCTTATCTTTTACGAGTGGACCAGTATTTTAAACTAGTATTTCATTGTCAATAATTAACACACGATATAGTTTGAAAGTTTCATTTCATTGTTACAATATTTACTTTATTTATTTATTTATTTAAATGCATAGAAGACATGTCAACGAATACTGATTTTTATTAGTATCTCTTGATTTGAAAGGGTACAATTTCAAGACACGACGAGAAATTTTTCTTTATTACCAATCTATGGCACCAAGTTGGAAGTAGAATTAAGGGACATTATTAACAATGTGTCAACTACCTACCTTTGGTTGTTTCTAAAAAAACTGACAAATTATCCATAGTATGTCTCGAGAGCAAAACATTGGGAGTAATTCAAAAAGTATTTCAAAATTACAAGGAGTGTATTCAACAGTGAAATTATTCCCCCTCCTAACTAGAGTTTTTTGCAGTGTTCAATCAACACAAGCCCTAAGATAATTATTTTTAGATAATTATTTACGTTAGACTTAAAGAGGTTAAGGCTGTATTGTTCTGGGAAGTATCCAAGCGAGAGTATGTTCTATAATGTCATTACATAGATTTTTAAAGCGTAGCTTAGATGTGGCACAAAGTCGAAAGTATGGGGCACTCATTGAGGATCGATCTCAGTATTCAGTCGTAATTGATCCAGAAAGACAAGCTTACTGATCATTACACCACGTCGAAGTGAACCACAGAGGCATTATGGGAGACGTTTTGATCATTAATTTCTGCGGTAGACTGGTTACCAACCAAAGCTATAGAATCCAATCTGTTTTTAACCCATAGCTGGAAGGAAGAGCCGGATTAATACATTTCCCAATGGTATTTGCTCCTAAGTGAATGCAACGAATTTAACTGGAATTCAAACTCGGCTTTCCGATTTCAAGTGCCGAGCCGATATCCACTTTACCACAGACCAGTCAGTTAAGTGTCATACGTTATACACGCTTTGGGCGATCATGTCTCGAAAGAGACATGGCTGACTCGGCAGAAGATTATTCCGCTGTAGGTCGCCATTGTTTTCTGCGGTAGACTAGTTGCCAGCCAAGCTACAGAACCCAATCTGTTATATTATTTAACCCATAACTGGAGGGAAAAGACGGATTATTACCTTTCTCAAGGGTATTTGCGCGTAAGTGAAGGCAAGGAATTCAACTTGAATTCGAACTCGGTTCCCCGATTTGTTGTTCCGAGTCGATATCCACTTCACCACAACGCACATCCCTTTACCACAAGATACAAAGCAAAAAAATATGTCATAAAGCAACATTAGTAATAATTGTATGTCTATTCTCAGTACAAACCTTATTCTATGGCAAAAATAAATGCCTACGGCTATATCGTGTTGAATACACCGGTTCCCGTCCGATCACCGAAGTTAAGCAACATTGAACCTGGTCTAGTACTTAATGGGTGACCATTTGGGAATACCTGGTGCTGTAAACGTAAGGACCAAGAATGGTTCTCCAGATTTGGAGATAACAACCCTGCACCGTAAAAAAGCAGTTTGTTAGAGCAACAAAAAATTGCTTCCATATGCACCATTGGGTGTGATGAATAAATGATGATGTAAAATTGATGCGCTTTTTTTAAAATCGTATTCTCCTATTGGACCAGTTAATCAACATCCTATTTCGGCCACTCGGTTGACCATGTAGATAACCTGTGGGATATATAGCCACAGCCTCACCACTAAGTGGTGCTTCCGTGGTTACAGTAGAACGTAGGTTTTCCAGGGTGGAGTTGCTATTGCCACAGCCAACCGATTTTTGACTTAGACTTGTGCTTCTCGCCTATCAAGATTATTAATCCTAGTCTGTCCATCTATTTAGCCTACTAAGGGGAAAACATAGATTCATGCATTTCACGCGCTCTTTTTTTAAAATCATCTAACCTTAAGCAAGGCGATAAAGACACTAAGACGCAATGAGGTTACTGAGACTGAAGGAAGCTGAGAAAATGTTTGTCTTCTTTGTTCTGTACTCCTTTAATACATAGGCGATCATGGCTCTCTAAAATTCCTTATCCTCTGAGGCTCTGAGCAGTTTTTTCCCCTTTGATAATACCTTCATTCCACCATCCATTGACACAAGCTTGTCAGGTAGGTAGCTCGCTATTTTTACTTATTTCTTTTGCCTTCAATATGCTCCTTGAGGCTTACGTTTTCCAAAGCCTCATTCTTTATGTGTTCAAAGAGCTTCAGTGGTTATTTTTCCTGATTATCAGTAAAAATATTATTTCAGTTTGCCATTTTCATTTTGGTTGCTTACTTGCTCCGGAATTTTCAGTGTCCTTCAAGCAGCAGAAATGTGATTTTAGAGAAGGAAGTTTTAAACAGTTTAAACAGTTTAATGAAAAACACCTGGACATTTAACCTTTAGTGGATTGTAGTTATAGATGGGCGTATGTTAGTATAGTGTAGCCGTAACTGACATGATAAGTGTCATCGGCGAAAAGAGTTCAAATCCAACCGACGCCGTTCCATTCACGTTTTTTTATTTTTGCTGTTTTTTTTTTACCAATTTACCCCAACAAGATAACAAGGCGTCTAAGACGCCAAAGGCTACTGAATAGACTTTACAAAGAACTCTAAACTCTAAACAGGAAAAAAGTGGTAAACATCTACTTCTGTTCAAAAGACCGAAAAACAAAAAACCAACATCTATAACTACAAGCCACTAAAGGTTAAATATCCAGGTTTTTTTCATTAAACTACTTAAAATTCGCTACAGTGGTAGTGGCATGCAACATTTATTAAAAAAATAATACCCAGTGTCAAGGTGTATGGGGCGCTTAGATTCTATGTATTTACTAAAGATAGTTTAAATTTCAATGTAGACTTATCATCATAAAGTAATGGTTAACGAGAATAGTCTGTTTAACCAATACTACTGTGTAGGTGTACCTTGACGTGGTGTAATGGTTAGCAAGTTTGTCTTGCTAGAATCTTTACAGTTGAGTAGTGAGTTCGATCCGCACTGAGTACCCCATACTTTCGACCTTAGGCTACTTATAAGCGACGTTTAGGAAATCAGCTACTGTATCAAGAGTTAGCTTCTCCCCGAGTACCCACAAAGAAACATTCGACAATCAACTAACCGACTTAGTTTATGTACATGGTCATACGTATGATGCACCCAGGGAGGATCAAACTCTGAAAACTGAATTTGTACTATTTTAATATATAAGCTTGTTAACCATTACTCGAAGACCAAACGGTCAGGAAACGTTTGTTTACTTTTGTTCTTTGCAATATATCAATGTGCTTGATCTCTCTCTCTCTCTCTCTCTCTATATATATATATATATATATATATATATATATATATATATATAATTTCTATATATAATTTCTATATGTAATTTCTCATATTTTCTTGTTTTCAAACACGCATTCGCTTGATAATATAGATCCTCTATAAAATAAGGAGACGAAATGATCTTTTCTATTATGTATTTGAGGGTCAGCAGCCGTTATCCAAAATTTAACATTGACAATTTCCGTTATTTGTACAAATCTTCATGGAAACTCTTTCGCTAAGACAGCTATAGCAGTTTAGCTGCTACTTGACCATATTTTGTCTGGTGCGAAAGTTCCTGGTGACAAATTCAATGTATTTCTTCAACCGTTAAGAACTCACTTAAGAAAGATGTTGTGATGGAAGGAAGCTGTGCTCTGGGTTGACATTAATGAGCGTTTTAGACGCGGGGTCCCGACTACTCATTACTTTTGGATCATTCATCATTGATGGTCGCCATTTTGTCAAATTGAGCTGGCAGAAATAATCAGATCTGAAGGAAAGAAGCAGACAAGTAAGAGAGAGTCAGAGAGCGGGCGTGAGAGAGAGAGAGAGAGAGAGAGAGAGCAAATGAGAGAGAGGGCGGGAGAGAGAGAGAGAGCAAATGAGAGAGAGCGGGTGAGAGAGAGAGAGCAAATGAGAGAGAGCGGGTGAGAGAGAGCGGGTGAGAGAGAGAGAGAGCAAATGAGAGAGAGCGGGTGAGAGATAGCGGGTGAGAGAGAGAGAGCAAATGAGAGAGAGCGGGTGAGAGAGAGAGAGCAAATGAGAGAGAGCGGGTGAGAGAGAGCGGGTGAGAGAGAGCGGGTGAGAGAGAGAGAGCAAATGAGAGAGAGCGGGTGAGAGAGAGAGAGCAAATGAGAGAGAGCGGGCGTGAGAGAGAGAGAGAGCAAATGAGAGAGAGCGGGTGAGAGAGAATAAGAAAAAGAAGAATGATAAGAAAAGAGAGTGATAAAAAAGTGTAGTCGAGGGTGTAGTAGAACTGTTAGAGACAACTTGTATTGGCTTGCATTAAACTTTAATGAACACGGTATTTACCCGAGCCCCACTAAAAAAGCAGAATGTGGCAGAATGTTCTAAGTGCGTACGCTCGGGCAAAAATTTCCCGTAGGCCCCGCATACACAGCTTGAGTTGTTTATTTTCCCCAGACTAGACTTTACTCTTCGACGGATCCTCGACTAGGTTTCTCTTCGCCCGGAGGTAGAGAGTCGACTAAGATAGAGTTTTTGCTCACTCTGAATATAAGTAAAGTTCTCCTGAATATATATATATATATATTCTGGAAATATCCATTAATGCCGGAAATAGATCATACTACATTCTCCTTTACTTTATTTCTATAGAAGAAAGAAGACCATGAATTGAAAAGGCTGCGAGGTTGTGTCTGATTGCCCGAACTATGATAAGGTTCTTCCTCGTTCTCGATCGAACTGGATTTAATCCTGCTGCGATTTCGTAGTCTACGAGTGACTTGCTCGTTCTCTGAAGTATCAATAGTGTGTATGCTCCCTTCTGAGGAATTCGTTCGTCGCTACTCAAAGAATCAGAGCTCAAGTGCTACCCATAATTTCAGGAGATCATGTCTCTGTCTCTTGTCCTGAGGACAGCTTCCGTATACGCCTGTGAGTTTCAATTCGTCTCCTGCTTGAGCCAAGTCTCTTAGTGAGGTGCGTCTTTCTATTCATTCAGGTAATGGACACGCGCGGATGTGCGTTGTGGTACAGTGGATATCGGCTCGGAACGAGAAATCGGGAAGCCGAGTTCAAATTCCAGTTGAATTCATTGCATTCACTTACGCACAAATACCCTTGGGAAATACCCTTATACGCAAATACCCTTTCCCAAGGGTATTTGCGCGTAAGGTTATTTATCCCTCCAGTTATGGGTTAAATAACAGGACAGATTGGGTTCTATAACCTTGGCAGGCAACCAGTCTACCGCAGAAAGCAATGGCAACCTACTGTGGGATAAACTTCTGCCCATGTCTCTTTCAAGACATGATCGCCCAAGCGTGTTTCACGTATGGCACTTAACTGACTGAATGGACACGCACATACTGGGGGTTGGCATCTAGTAGCTCTACTTGATCCACCAGTGGTTAGTTCGTTTTTATTCAGTAGCATGTGTCTTTTTAGTAATATCATTCCCGGTCTCGAGAGGTAAGAAAGTAGGGACGCTCCAGTCGAACCTCTTGAAAACGGAAGGGATTGTTCAGGGGGTGTTGTTTTAGGGTCTGTGCATAGCAGCATTCCCATACCACGCATGATTCTGGGAGTAATTGTTCCCGTTTCTCTACAGGTACACCTTTATTTTCAGCTGCTATTTCAACAGTTTCTAAGATTATTCTATGATATCTCTCGCACTAGCCGCTGTTTGGAGGGTTATATAGTGTTGTTCTACTTACGGCTACTCCTTGCTGTTGTAGGAATTGCCGTACGTGTTCAGACAGAAATGAAACCCGTCTGTTTGAATAGATATACGCGAGGAGCCTGAAGGTGGCAAAAGCTGAGCAAAGTGCTTGTATAATCGTTATAAAGATACATTTGGTCTGGGTATCTCGAAATATCGGCAAATATTTGTCAATTATTTTCAACATGTATTTGTTGCGAGTTTTCAACGAAAACAGACCTTTAAAATCCAATACGAATCTTAATCAATCGTAAAATTGTGGGGTTTTTACCCTGTTAGTGTTAGAACGGTAGAGCATGGATTTATTTTCAGCACAAGTCTTATATGACTTGATAATGTCTATTACATCCTCCACTGAGCAGGGAAGTTTTCTGATTTTTGTCAGAAAAACGAATGAAATAAAGTGAAGATAATGATAAAAAAATAGAAAGAATGATATCTGAAAGTGGAAACAACACTAAACAAAAGAATGAGTGATGATTGAAAGAAATCAAAAAAGAAGATAACAGATAAAAAAGAAGAAAGGAGGGAAATAGAGATAAAAATAGAATAATCAAAAGTAGAAAAGAAAAAGGAAAGCGGTAAGTGGAGTTAAAAAAGAAAAAAAGAAAGGAAAAATTGAAACATCAGAGAAAGGAAAGAATATGTATTGCTGCAATTACAGGGGCCCGACAATATTTTTCGGACACTTTGAAAAAAGTACTTCAAGGTGGTTACTAGTGCCAAAAACTTTTGAGATTGTAAGTACGTAGTTGAGGAGTGAAAATCCACTACTAGTGTAATCATTTTTTTTAGTTTGGCTTTGATAATTTTAGTTTTTTGTGATTTTTGCGAAAACTTGCGCGACACTAGTTTTCGGACATGACAAAAAATCCTATTTTATTAAGAGCTAAGTTCATGTATATGTTGCTGCATGCAAATTTTCTGCTTGTGCACTTGGCTGTCATCATTAGAATCAATTATCTGTTCTATTTTACTGGCAAAACAATTAAGTTTAATGAGGTAAAATGCATTCAAAAGAAGTCGTTTGTTTGGCACGGAAGAAGCGGAATGATGGCCTCAGCATCAGAAGGATCACCATGGATTTGAAGCTGTCGAAATCAACGGTCGAATACATACTGAAGACAAACTCCGAGCGGAAAAAGAAGAGAGGACGGAAAAGATCAATTGGCAAAAGGACTGAAAGGAGAATGAAGAGGACTGTGACACGGCTTTTGACATCTGGAGAAAAAGTTACAGCAAGAAAAGTGAAGGAGAAATGTGAATTGGATGTAAACATCCGAACAGTACAAAGAACGCTGCATAGGATTGGTTTGAAGTATGCAAAGGCTAAGAAAAAAATTACACTAACAAAGAAACACAAAGGAGCAAGACTGAAGTGTGCTAAAAGGTGGTTAACAAAGCATGTTGACTTTAAGAAGGTTATATTTACTGATGAGAAGCGTTTCAAGTTTGATGGGCCCGATGGATGGTGTACTTGGTCGAGAAGAGGTGAGCCTGCTGTACTGAACAAACGACAGATGGGAGGAGGAGGAGTTATGGTTTGGGGTATGATCTTTGCTAATGGAAATATATGGTTGGAGTAGCTGAAAGGACGACAGAACAACGAAAGCTACAAACAGTTGCTGGACGAGAAAGCCCTACCAAGGATAAGAAGAGAGATAAGGAATGATTTCGTTCTACAACAAGACAATTGCAGCATCCATGTGTCAAAACTCATGAAAGAATGGATGGCTAAAGTGAATATGACTACTTTGGAATGGCCTGCAAAAAGCCCAGATCTAAATTTAATAGAAAATGTTTGGGAAATGCTTACGCAACTTGTCTATGATGAACCTGAAATAACGAAAGAGGCTCAACTATGGGAACGGATACTAGATGCCAAAAAACAACTAATAGAAACACGTAGAGATGTTATTGTGCATATGTTTGATCATTATGAAGAGAGATTGATAAAAGTTATTGAGAAGAAAGGTGATATTACAGACTATTAACAGTTTTTCAACTATGTCCGAAAAATAATGTCGCGTGTGTTTTGTAAAAAATGATGAAAAATAAATATTTTTCCTTACCTAATCGATTTTCTTCCATTTTTATTACAGGTATTGTCTTTATATGTTTATGCTATTCTATTGAAGGAATTTCGCCACTCTATGGTACTCAGAAAGTCGAATACTAAAGTGTCCGAAAAATATTGTCGGGCCCCTGTAATAGGATTTTTTTAATCATATCACCCCAAGCAAGGCGGTAACGCCACTGATGCGCAGGGGGCTACGCAAGAGTGAAAAGATTGGATAAGAGAAAACCGGAAGCAACATCCTAAACAGGAAACAAGGGATGAGCCTCTTCACCTGTTCAATAGACGTGGGTGGAGTGTGAATCGGGCGATAGTTTAGTCTATCTACTCCAAAATTGAAAAAAAAAGAAAAGAAAAGAGTGAAAAGATTGGAAAAGAGAGAGAGCCGGGAACCACATCCTAAACAGGGAACAAGGGATGAGTCTCTTCACCTGTTCAATAGACGTGGGTGGAATGGAAACCGGGCGATAGTTTAGTCTACTCCAATTGAAAAAAAAAAAAGAAAAGAGTGAAAAGATTGGAAGAGAGAGAGCCGGGAACCACATCCTAAACAGGGAACAAGGGATGAGCCGCTTCACCTGTTCAATAGATGTGGGTGGAATGGGAACCGGAATTAAAAAAAGGAACGAACGAGTAAAGGTGAAACAGAGGAAACCCAGAAAGAGACGACTACGAAAAAAAAAATTATGAAAAAGAAATGAACAGTTAGTGAATAACAGAAATTAAAGAACTGTGAAAAATTCTTTAAAATTTACTCTATTTAATAAAATAAATAAAATGCGAATTTTCAAAATTCCTTTCATGCCTCCGTCATTCGATCTCATTCCATCTGTATATCAATATGAATATTAAAATTAATATAATTATCATGACGTCCTTTACAATCTTCTTACTCTATTATTTCTATACAATGTATTAGCCTCTTTTTATCTTCGTCAATTATCTTCTTTGTTAGGTATTCTATTTAATAGTCTTTCTTTTCTTTCCATTTTGTTTTATATTCCCACTGGTTCACTCTTTCCATTTCTGTCTTCTAATAATATCCGCTCTTCTTATTTTTTCAAACATCCCCCCAACTGACATCACTTACAGGTCAATACTTTCCCCACACTTCCAGTCGACCGTTTTGTTAGCCTGTGTCTCCCTACCAATCTATCTACTTGGCCTCAACTTCGTTAAGATTATCAACAATGATATTTTTGCCTGTCACATTAAAAAAGAATAAAAGTAAAATATTGCCAAAAATACTAAATAACAAGTCACTAAAACTCAAGATAATTCATAAATCAAAGAGGGAAATAGTAAATTGTATCGAAACGAAAATAGGTATATATTACTGGTGTATATAAACACTTTCCTTAGACTTACACAGTTAAATGCTGATATAAAATTCGAAAGCCCCCACAAAACATAACTGCTTGGCTCTGTTTTAATTCTCTTATTTCCAGCTAAAAAGAAAGATTTTAAAAAAAGGTTTCAAAGAAAGAAAAAGACGAAAGTTGAAAAATAAAGAAATAAATAAAAAAATAAACTCACACAAGAAACAAAAATGACACATACCCACAAAACAAGTACTTCGCGGGTACATCAATAAATTCGTAGTCTTTTATGGAATTACGACCAGAATTATACTATAAAATTTTCACTGCCGCAACTTAAATCTATTTAACTAATATTAATCATGAACTATACGGAAGAAGAACGAGATTATGTTGAAAAATATTTCTTATGTAAAATAAATGTGTAATACTGCACCAGAACAGAATCTGCACTCAATAGCACACCATATCATCAAATGAGCAGGGTTGATGAAATAAGTGCAGAATCAGGTGATCACACATCTGCACCCGTTTTTACAAGCAAGAGGACGAGCTCGGATAAGATAGGTATGTCTTTTAGATATCGCAAATGTAGGTCTGTACGTATACAGTCACCTCCTGCTGGAGAAGTTATAGTAAACCCGGTTGACATGTTACAGCGAGTTTAGTCCTGACGAATCACCCTTCGCTTGTGACCATATTTCAGATAATTTATTTCTTAATGAAGAAGAGATAGAAAGGTGTTGGTTTCAACAAATTTTAATTTTTTATTGCTTCCGAATTTTTCTTTAAGGCTTTAAACATCATTTTATAGTTGATTAATTCACTTATATGTTTCTGAAAGTCTGCGTGTTGCGTCTTTTTTCAAAATGTCCTCCAGTCTTCAGTTTTCTTGTTCGAAGAGCGAAAAGAAAAAGGATCAAGATACAGGAGTAGTGCTCGGGAGCAGGATAAGAGAAGGATGGGAATCAAGGTAATGAAAGATGGCAATTGACGTTGCACTTAAACTCTTGGAGATTGCATTATCAGGGAAGCAAGTGTACGGAAGAGGTTTCCAAAGACGGGAAATGAGAGAAAAGAAACTGTAGAATAGAAGAAGTGGTTATACTTAACAGTTTTCATTGTAAAAAAGTGGGACCTAGTTGCCAGTTTAGTAGCATGAGTAAATTCGTGTAAAGAGAGCACCAGGGAGATAATCTCGTCAGAACAGAAGCTGTGAAAATATTTGTAGAAAAGACAGAAGGAAGCCACAACGTGATGGTAAGAAAATGGCGGAAGTCGAGCTGCCAAATCGAGATTGAGCACATTGGATATCCTCCTTTGAATTTTGTCGAGAAACCCGAGATGAATAGCAGGAGCACCCGACAAGATATGGCAACAGTATTCAATGCATGGACGAATGGTAGATTTTCATTATCCTTGCACTCAAAACCTTTTATTTTTAAATTCACAAACGGTTTCCAGGAAGTGTTTGCATCTATTGCATTAATTCTACAAGCATCAGTGACAAATTACATATATTCAGCTGAAATTTTCTCACGATTAAAAGATGAAGGGCAAACCGTGCCAGATAAACTTTTACTTTTAGTTGTAACTTTCAATAAAAACAACGTCAAATTATAACTTTATCTGCAAACAATTCTTGAAGTGTATGTAGGCACAAGTGTTAAAGAAGCGTGTAAAGCTGAAAAGCACTTCTAAGATTTACCAAAAAACCACGTAGAAATATATCACGTACATTTGGACGCAATAGTTTAGTTATTCAAATTACTTTCTACATACATGTATACCAAATATATTTGGAGAGAGGAAACTCTGTACATACGAATGGGTTTTGTATTCTGTAAGTTTACATGTCCTAATATATATATATATATACACTACAGGCCACAATTATTAGGACACCCCAGTATTTTTTAAAAGAAATGATGTATTTCATACAAATTTAAGTATTTATTGCTAAGTGGATAATTATAAATGAAAATAAAATGGCTCTTTTTTAATACTGCACAATAATATACGCATCAAATGAACTGTTCTGGTGTCCAGTTTTTGTGATCTCTTCCCTATGCTAGTCTCTTCTTCTTATTGGGTGGCTGAAGCAAAGGCTTCCTGGCTGCCTTGTAAAATTTTGTAAAGTAATAATAACAGAAGAACCATTCTATTTTCATGTAGAATTATCCACTTGGCAATAAGTACTAAAAATAGTATGAATTACATCATTTCTTTAAAAAAAACTGGGGTGGCATAACAATTATGACCGGTAGAATATATATATATATATATATATATATATATATATATATATATATGTATGTGTGTGTGTGTGTGTGTGTGTGTGTGTGTGTGAGCGTTAAAAATAGATATCTACAAAAAATTTGCTCTACATAAAAGTATGTAATTAAGTTCCCTCTGATTATGTTGATCATATTGACTCTTTATATATGTGTATAGATATTTTTCGCATTCACCCTCCAGACAAATAAGCATGTACAAGGCATTTATACTAGGCATTATATATATATCTACCGAGCGCCTATAGCCCAGAGGTAGAATCGCCGACTGACTCCAATTCGGTCGGGTTTCAATCCTGGGTTAAAAGCAATGGTAGTCTAACCGTACTGATAAGCTGTGATACAGCGAAACAGATCTGTCTGCGGATGACTGTATATATATATATATATATATATATATCTATGTGTGTGTGTGTGTGTGTGTGTGTGTGTGTGTGTGTGTGTGTGTGTGTGTGTGTGTGTACTTCTAAAGGTATTAATCCGTCTGTTCCCTCTAGTTATTGGGTAAATAACAGGACAAATTGGGTTCTATAGCTTTGGCTGGTAACCAGACTACAGCAGAAAATAATGGCAACCTATTGCGGGATAATCTTCTGCCCAGTCAGCCTGTCTCTTTCGAGACATGATCGCCGAACCGTGTATCACGTACTGACTCACTCCTCATACACACAAGAATATACAGACAGATATATAAATTTATACTATATATATATATATATATAATACACACACACATACACACACAGCGAACGACCATAGCTCAGAATTAGAATCGCTGACTGACGCTAATTCGGTCGGGTTTCAATCCTGGTTACAAAGCAAGCGGATGTCTAACCGTACTGATTAGCTGTGATACAGCGAAACTGATCTCTCTCCGGATGACTATATATATATGTGCGTGTGTGTTAGACGTGTACCTGCGGAAGTGTAGTGCGCGTGTATGCAGGGATCTCTTATTGCTATGGGACCTGACACTATCTTTCGCTGATTGTCACATCAATCAAAGCTATTAACAAAATGAAAATCCCACAACAGCTACAAAATAAGTTATAAATTTCTTCACTAAAATCTGATTTTGGCGCTTGGTTTGCTGGTCTGCTATTTCAGCCTGATATCTCACGAGAATGCCGTTCCAGAAGACAGATTTTGGAAAATTGGTTCTTCGCAATTTAATTGATGAAACCATTTATAAAAGATAATTTTTTTAACGGATTCTGGGTCATTTAAAGGAAGTTAATATGAGGAATGTATTTTTTTTTTCAGAAAGATTGATTGTGTTCGATTTGTGTGACAACATCTAATTGTGAACGAGATTCTTGATTGTTTGCCTAGTCTAGGATTATGTGTATGAATTTGAACTTCGTTTTACACAATGTTTCAAACGTGGTAAAGTCAGTGAGAATATAAAACTACATTATAGTGTACAGTGGTTAATGGAGATGAAAAACACAGAGCTCGATATAAAAGAATAGAGCTAAATTCTTATATCGAAAAATCTATATAACTTTCCCTGTAGAGTAATTGGTCATGGTTGAACGTAGTTGATAGAAATGCCCAACAAACAAAAAAAAGTTCGCAATAAACAATAACAAGAGATATAAAAGAACAGGTACAAAATAATACTAAGCTGTTGAGTAATTGGCCATGGTTAAATGTAATTTGCAATATAGATAGGTGTGAGTTTGTGACCCTGGGTTTCACGCTCTTGCGATCGTCAAATAAACTGTATAGATTTTTTTAAAAATTTAGCTACATGTAGGGCTGCGTATATTGGTGTACTTTTGTGGAAGTGGGAGGAAAATTGGGAGGAAAATTTGTCGTCGTGACAAACGCATACATATATACACACTTGTACACCCATTGACGTGCGCAAAGACACACACACGCGCGCGCCCGCCCACCGGGGCTCACAGAAACATAACTATATGGAAACCATATGAGTCTTAGCATATGTATGTATATGCGTGCCGTTGCGCACATACATACGCATTCGGTTGGTTATTCAAATAGTGTAGCGATGTCAACGGTTGTCGATTTCTGTTCTGCGTTTGTCACGTTCTGCGTTTGTCTGACGATCACCAGGGTCACAAACTCACAGCTGTCTATATGAATATGTCTGCTCTATCACTGATATTGAGCGCTTTTAAATAAGTACCGCACATATATAATATATAGATAATATAATATATATATAATATATATAACAAATTGCATATATATATATATATATATATATATATATATATACATTTCACACACACACATACACACACACACACACACACACACACACACATATATATATATATATATATATATATATTATATGCGCGCGTACAAGTGTGTCTGTCTTAATATTTCTCTCTCTCTATCTGATCTCTCTCTCTCTCTCTCACTCTCTCTCTCTCTCTGTGTGCATGTGTGTGTGTGTGTTTAATCCAGTAGGCTAAAAGTGTATTCGGTTATTCTAAGGAGAATCAATTGATTTGGTTTTGCCTATTTCTCAGACACTCTTATTCAAGTACTGATATTAAATTAGTCATTCAGTTACTCTTATTCAAGACAAGTACCTATTGACCTCCCTAGTTCAAGCTCAAGCTCATAACTTAAAATCCTTATTATTATTGAATAATCTTTTTAAAGAAATTCTTATCTTGGTACAAACTTGTTTATCCATGTATCTAAAAAATCTTATTAATTTAAATTTTATTTTAAAAGATGTATTATTTGTTTTACAAATTTTACTTTTACGAAATTAGTTCCTGTCCGAAACGCATTTAGAGCATTCATCTTTGAATAGTAGATATTATTTTGTAATTGACGGAAAAAAAAAAACAAGAAATATCTACGCAAATGTTATTCATGGTCTTATTTAAATGACGTGTCTTCATCATAAAATAGAATCACAAAATATCACAGAAGTTTCGATTTTAAAACTTTCTACGATAAGTTATTATCTAGTCTCAAACGTTATTTTAATCCTATTTGATAATGGTCAATATAACAGTTCTGAAATGTTTGTGTAATAAAAAACGATTTAATACCCTTAGGTCATAATTGTCTCCTCGTGGCTTAGTCTTGAAGAATTATCTTACAGAAATCTTTTTTTATTAACCTGAGTTTAGTACTTACTGAGTAATCCTCACCTGTGCTTTTATACCAGGATCAGCTAAGCTTAGCATTTTTTCGATATCATAGTGATTTCTGTTTTATTACGTTCAATTCCTCCATTTTCTTTTCTCCCCCCTCTCTCTCTCTTCTCTCAGCTTATTCGTTTTTCCATTTTCTTTCTTCTTAATGTCTTTAAGCATCTATTTTCGATATTAATTGAATATCGATTTTTTTTTCAGCGATTGAGTTCATCAGCTTTTGTAGTGCCTCGCATTTTTAAAGCTCTCAAAAATAATCAATCTCACTCACAATGGCTTGCGATGACAGTTCTCCAAGAACTGAGCCATCCTATAAAATATCATTTATTTTATCATCTTTTAACTATATATTTTATCGATATTTATCTTGCATCCTCTTTTTATGATTCTTGTGACGTAAACATTTGCAAAAAAAAAAAAAAACTGTTTCGTTGTCTGGCTGGGAACACGAAAGACTTCCTATGTCGCATCTCCGTAAGGTTTAATACCAGGGTGCCGCACAGAAAGTTGATCCTAAGCTCAGAGATCGTATTTTTAAAAAAATTTAATCCATATTTATCAAAGAAGGCAACGGTGTTTAAGCAATAAAACAGGTCTGCGAATTTTGCAAGCTTTCAAGTCCATCTTTATTATGTATTGAGCATAATGTTATATCACGTTCATACGCAGTTTCTCGTCCACCGAAATTAAGCAACCATCTGGTCAGTACCTAAATGGGTGACCACTTGAAAATATCAAGTGCTGTAAGAATGGATGTGTTGGTGGTGTATGGATAATGGCTCGGAATTGTTAATTGGGGAGCTGTGTTCAAATTCCAGTTAGGTTCGTTATATTTACTTATGCGCAGATACTCTTGGGGAAGGTATGACTTCACCTCTTCTTTTCCTAGCTATGGGTTAATTAGTAAGATTGTATGACTCGATGATTATTATTTCAAAAAAATAGTTTCTTACAATCTGAAAATGTTTTTTGCAAGGGTTCATAAGTCATAGAAAAAAAAATCGATGTTTCAACAATTTATTATGCATTAATTGAGAATAAAATTATATAATTATGCCTAGACGTATATTTTTCTTCTTCTTTTATATACCGTGATATTTTGGGATTTAGACGATTTTGGCTCTCCACATCTTCTTTGTAACACTTAGTTAGGTCTGTACTTTTTGCTATAACTCCCGTTTCCTATTATCCTAGTCATTTACATAAGCTCGTTAGGTAGTTTACCCTCTGCATTCCCCTGTTCCTTTTACCATCAACATGTTCTGAGAGTGTCAGATTTTCCAAGCTCTTCTTCCATGTACGAGGATCGATATTTACATAGGAGTTCAGCAATTCAGTATTTTTGGGCATTGGGATTTCGATGTTACAGTTACTCAGTTAAAATACTCCTCAGACATTTAAATTTTCATCAATGGGTGTACAAGTGTGTATATATGTCTGTGTTTGTCACGACGACAAATTTTTCTCCCAATTTTCCTCCCACTTCCACAAAAATACACCAATATACGCAGCCCTACATATAGCCAATTAAAAAAAAACTATTCGGTTTGTCTGACGATCGCAATAGCGTGAAACCCAGGGTCACAAACTCACACCTATATATTAGATTGACAAGAAAGTTCTTGCGGAATTTTAAATTTTGATTTCAAATGATGCATTTTCAAATAAGTTTTCGTTATAATACCTTTGCTTTATATATCATTTTAAAGAGCGTTTTCACTCTATCTAATCGTTTATATTACAATCGTTTTAAAACAATTATGTCTTCTTTTCAGAACGTTGAATACAAGATGGGAAAAAAGGAAATTCGCACAATTTTCTTATTTCAATTCAAGCTAGGCTGAAAAGCTGCTGAAACAGCTCGCGATATCAACGAAGCGCTTGGCCCAGGAACTACTACTGAACGCTCAGCACAATGGTGGTTTAAGAAATTTCGTGGCGGCGACGGGAGTATTGAAAATGATGTAGTGGTCGGCCATCGGATGTTGACAACGATCAATTAAGAGCCTGTTAAAATGCTTCTCAGACATTTAAATTTTCGTATTTGCTTGAATTTGTGACCTCCAATACGTAAATAGTATTTTGGGCTGTTCTGCTTTCTAAAAACCATAAATTCTGTCTTCTTATAATTGATGATTAGTCCTTTCTTCTCGCTCTCTTTTAACATTTCTAGAAATTCCTGCTGTTTCCTCAAATCAAGAAACCGGAGTTGCTACAGAGTTTGTAGTGTCAACTTAACTTCAAATCAGTTTAAGTCCCCTTCAACTGAGGTTTTGTTTTACTGTTCGTAAATTTATTGGTATCAAGATAGCTAATGCTCAGTGTTTTATAACCTCGTAAATTCTATATTTTCATTTCGTAGTTAATTTAAAAGTAATTTATCCCTTCCCGTTTTTCTCTTCTTTCACTGTTTTTAGTCTATAACACTTTCTAGTTCTTGTCATTTTGCCATTTACTTCTGACTTATCAATTTTAAAACATGTCTAACTACAAAACGAGGATCGGTACCCGTGAAATGGACTCGCACTGTCAAATTACTCGATCGAGTGGCATTGAAAGAGAAACGATTTTGTCGTTAATTTGGACATTTATAACTGGAAATCACCCAAATGCTCTCACTGGGATAATTCCTAGGCCCGTGTGAGACTGTTTTAGTTGGTATTCCCATATTGAAGCAAACATGCACAAACATATCCTGACTATAATAAAACAAATTCATGATTTAATTCACAATTACAGGAAATTATTAATTCGTAAAGCTTTTTATAATTTATATATAGTATAATAGTAACAACACATTAGTCAAGCTTTTCATTGAATTTTGAACGAAATTTTTTTCCTCGTTGGGGATGTATACATTGTTTCTGTATCAGCTACAGTTTTTACGGGAACGAAGTGATGACCTGACACCCACCACTCCCCATTTCCAGACCAGGTCTGAGATCAGCTATGGCAGTTGCTAAGTTGTTAAACCTCACATAGTTAGAATACTATAAAAAGACTGGCTTACTATTTACTCAAAACTGATGGAGAGTAAGAAATTCTTGTTTTCTCCAGGATCAGTAGTGTGAAACGTATTTCGAACTGTTCACTGATTCGGTACCTCCGACTTCATTATCAAAACATATATATATATATATATATATATATGTAGACATACGCAGACAGATCTGTTTCGCTGTATCACAGCTCATCAGTACGGTTAGACATCCGATTGCTTTTAACCCAGGATTGAAACTCGTAGTAATTTGCAAAGTTAATTCCACGGGGGAATCTTAATCCAATGAGAAATCAATCTTAGAATTTAACACAATTATAATGAAAATAAATTGGACAAAATTATAAATACATTGGTGATAATTTTATTTCATGAATATTTTTTAAAAAGTTAACGCATCAGACCGATTTTTTGTACAAAAATAGAAAATATATTAACGGTGTCCTCACGGAACTTCGAAGTCAGCATGAATACGCTCTTTTAGAGAGACACTCTTTGTACCTATACGCACACACACACACAGACACACACACACACACACACACACATATATATATAATTCCAAGTGAAACATGAAATTTCCATATAGCAATGTAAAATTGACATAACCATATATATATATATATATATATATATATTATTTTTAGTGAGAATTCGTGTTTTAGTTGAAGCCCCTGTTTTTTTCTTTTCTTTTTTAAGATCAGCATTTGTATTAGCATTTCAACCGAAGCCTTCATCGGATATTGGTGCAGGGTCTTAGGATCAGGCATAGAATTGTTTAATTGAAAAAAAAAAAGAAAAAAATGCTGATGAAATCGTGGACTGAAGAGATGAGTATATTCGCTCGTCGAAATAAATTATAATTTATAAACACTTTAAATGATGTTGAGTTTTCCTTCATGTACATCATATTGCTCTTGATAATATCCATTAAGCTCTCTATACAGATCTATTGCTTAATATTGTATACTAAATAGATCTTTTTGGATTATCTTCTCTTTTTACGAATTTTGCATCATTATATATATAACTCGTTTCTGATGAAGGACCGAGGGCGGTCTGAAATATAAAATACAATAATAAAAATAAACAAATACTGTCCAAAAAAAGTACATTTTTAAATTCAAAACTTTTTATTAATATTCTTTCCTATATATATATATATATATATATATATATAGTCATCCGCAGACATATCTGTTTCGCTGTATTACAGCTCATCAGTACGGTTAGACTCCGATAGCTTTTTACCCAGGATTGAAACCCAACCGAGTAGGCGTCAGTCGGCGATTCTACCTCTGAGCTACGGGCGCTCGGTAGAAGGAGGTAATCTTTTTAGCGTGTATATTATTATTATACACGCTCAATAGCTGAGAGTGTTCTAATTCATTGCTGAATGAACGATGCGTAGATACCAGAGTAGCTACTGTTTTTCAACGTCTACCATTCTTCCAAAGTGCTCAATCAGAGTGTGATAGCGTAAATATATTTGGGCCGTAATCTTTCATTTAAACATGTTTTGTTAAAAACAACCGACAAAGGAAATTTTAATATCTTTTTAGTTTTTTCATTATTCTTACATGTATAATTTTTGATGGAGATAAGTGTAAAAGTTTTCCATAATTTTTTGACTTTCCAAGCGCTTTTAAACCATTTGCAAGGATGTTATTTTTCCGGTGTTGTTATGCCCTCATGTTTGACTGTAATGTAATTTTTTTGTGTTTTAGTGTTTTTTTGAAAAGAAGAGTACTTTAAAGCTATCACGTGACACGTGCGGCTCGGCATCGCGTAAGTGTCTGCCTATTTTTTAAAACTTTTAAAACTCTATTTCCACTGTTGCATAATGTAAGGTTGATGCTAGGAGAAAATTGTTTAATATCTAGTGCCTCACTTATAGCAAGGTGTCTTTGATATGATTTAAATAGTATTTTTAACCAAAACTTTTCGTAAGGTTTCTTGTAAATTCTGGGTCAATAAATGTTTTTTTTATTGCATTATTATTATTATTATTATTATTATTATTAAATAGGTGACATGTAAAGCGTCTAATAAAAAAAGTGGTAGTATGGCCAGTATTGGTAATTAATTTTTCCACATGTTCACCACAATGAGTGCTTAGTACATTATAAGAAAAGAAGGCAGATACTGTATTGTCTTCTCCATTGCTTATGATCTGACCAGATAATTGAAGAACCTGAGTCCCAGATGCAACGGATTAGCAAACGAACCTCTTCGAACTTTTTCTAACATCCTACCTTGAAAAATGCACAGCAAATGCCTCCCCATTGGCACGTCTGACCATTCCTTAATCAGTGTCCAGATTGGATTAGCATTCCCTGATTTAACGTTCTACATAACGGTTTTTCGCTATAAATCTACCATCCGCACGTGTATTGACTACTGCTGCCACATCTGGTCGCGTGCCCCTTCTATTCTCCTCGGGGTTCTTGACAAAATACAACGTAGAATCTGTAATGTGATCGATACCGACTTGGATGACCGCGTGCAGTCACTCTCTCACCGGCGTGACGTGGCTTCCCTGTGCCTCTTTTAAAAATACTTTCACGGCTTCTGCTCCGATGAACTTAGATCACTGATGCCCCCTAGGTACGAATTTGCACGAGATACTAGATTAGCAACTAGGTCCCACCCTTTTACAGTGAAACCGATAAAAATGTAACCGCAATTTCTACTCCATCAGCTTCTTTTCTCGCACTTCCCGCCTGTGGAATTCCCTTCCACATACTTGCTTCCCCGACGGCTACAACCTACAGGAGTTTAATTGTAAGGTCAATAGACACCTCCTAACACACTAACTCCCACCCATTCTCTCAAACACTCTTCCTATGTACCTCCTTACTCGTTTATCACCCTCCTTCTGACATTTCCTATACCCAATCGCTCTATGTAACCCCCTGCGCTATAGTGCCAGTGGAATGCCTTGCGTGAAATGATTAAAAAATAGAGAGAGATGTCAGCCTGTCACAGCTTTTGGTCTAATATGATGGACGCTCGTCTCTCAACCTTCTTCAAGTATACTGTCTCTAAAACTGTTGCCTTAATATCTGAATGGATACGTTCTGTTTTATACCCTGCATCTAAAAATTTAGAAAAACCCAAATAGTCAGGTGTTGTTCACCCCTGAATGTGCTGCAGCTATAGCTCACCGGAACCGCTACTTAAAAATATACCACAAGGAATGTGGTATATCTGTGGTATGTCTGCCCTTTTCTTCTTTCAGAACCGCCCTTTTTGAGGTCATTATCAAAAAGAATGTTGTCGAGTATCTGGATAAGAACAACCTCTTGTGCGGCGAGAACTATTGGTTCCGATAATCCTGATCTGCAGTTGATGTCTTAACTACTATGACACACAGAATTAGTGCGACTCTTGACGACACACGTACTAAAAAGACGATAGTATTTGATATCTCGAAGGCCTTTGACAAGATGTCGCACAAACTACTACTACGCAAACTCTCCGGCTATGGAATCATTGAACGGTTTTCTCTATTATAAAATACTTCCTAGCAGGTAGATCCCTGAATGTAGTTATTCCCAGTCAATTTTGGTAGTTGACGCAGGCGTTCCCAAAGGTCACTTCCCGGACTAACACTCTTTCAGATTTACATATATGATCTACTTAAGAATATACCACGATATACAAAAGTCTTGATCAGAGATTGTCAGCTGACCTCTCTTTCGATCTAACACTAATTTTCTCGTGGAAGAAAGAATGGCTGGTTAGATTCAATGCCTTGAAAACCAAACAGGTTACATTCCATCACTGCCGATCAGACCCCGAACTACTGCCAGTCACGATGAACGGATGTCCCCTTCAGGGAGGCTCCGTGCCTTGAGTGGATATTGGGCCTTAAAACTCGCACCTCAAGTGGAATTCTTATATATTTCATCTAAACTTATTTATAAATGGAACTTTGTGTGTGTGTGTGTATGTGTGTGTGTGTGTGTCTCTGTGTGTGTGTGTCCGTTACCTATCGATTCCGAAACGGCTGAAGCGATGTTTTTGAAAATTTACACAGTTGTACTATAAGCGTCTGCGAGTGTTATTAGCTGGGTTTTGTGTCGAGGTACCCCCGATAAATATCGAAAATCGATAATCGAAAAAATCAGGTTATAGAAGGAGTGGTCCGATTTTAATCAAATTTGATACACTCATAGACAAAGACATAAGAAATGATATTCAGAAGTTTCAAGGTTGTAGTTTTTACAATAGTGCAGAAAATCGATAATATATATATATATATATATATATATATATATATATATATATATATATATAAGGCAAGATATTTGTGTGTGTCTGTTTATCTGCCTGTACATCTGTGTGTTTTTTCAGCCCATTCAGGATGTGCGTTGTGGTACAGTGGATATCGGCTCGTAACGAGAAACCGGGGAGTCGAGTCCGAATTCCAGTTGAATCCATTGTATTCACTTACGCGCAAATACCCTTGGGAAAGGTATTAATCCGTCTCTTCCTTCCAGTTATGGGTTAAATAGCAGGACAGATTGGGTTCTATAGCCTTGGTCGGCAACCAGTCTACCGCAAAAAGCAATGGCAACCTACTGCGGGATAATCTTCTGCACAGTCAGTCGTGTCTCTTTCGAGACATGATCGCCCAAGCGTGTATCACGTATGGCACTTTAACTGACTGAGGTATAATTGTAGTTCTTAGTCTCAGTCATGATACCATTTACTCAGATGACTTATTTAGCCTTCAAAATTCAGTTTACGACAAAAAAACTTATTTGATATCGATACCAGGAAATCAAAATTTGACTTACATCCATTCATTTTTCTTTCAGTCTACGGTTTCGCTTTAACTGGAAACAACTATTGATTTTTATTCTTTCGTGCCAACGTCCAAAGAGTCTGAGCACCAAGACCATGGATTATTTTTAAAGCTTTCATTACACCCGAGCAACGCCGGGTTATACTGCTAGTTTGTTAATAATACCCTGTCTTTTCGGGACGTAGTCGATCATTACTCCTCGTTCCTTTTATTTTTTATCTGTAGATTGCCCTGAATTTTCGGAAATATATTCGAATGATTTCTTATTACCTCCATGGTTTTTTAATTCAAAACTTTTCTTCTCTGAGAAGTTGCCAACCAAGGAAAATCTGTCTTGATATTTAATAAATAACTGGAGCAGAAAAAAAGTAATACCAGACCCAAAGACATTTGTGTGGAACTAAACGCATTAATAACATCTACAAACGTACACAATTACGCTTCACGTATAAAAAGCAAACTCATAGGTCAGCAGCTTTAAATACGAAACCGATTGTATCAGTTTCGTTTTACGCATTATATCGCCTTCTACCGTTTGATATAGCAGCAACGAGGAACGAATGGAAGTGGAAGTTCCTTGGCTGTGGACAACCATCCGCGAAATATTAATTCCCGGAATGAAAGCAATAACATTGACTTTTATAACGCTTCAAAATCTTATATTTCATTGTTCTAGAAAGGTTTAATATTTCATATAAAGCAATGTGACATAATAATTAATTTAAAGCCTCAGAAATAATCGGCACATTAATTTCTGTTACTGTGCTGTATATATCAGAAATCAATATAAAACTTGGCACATACAGACACACATATATATTAGTCATCCACATACAAGCCTGTTCACAGCTCAATCAGTGTGGTTAGACACATCCACTTGCTTGTGGCCGGGATCGAAACCCGCCCGATTTGGTGTCAGCCGCAGTCGCTACTCCCTAAGCCATCGACGCATGGAATAAGAGATCGGAAATTTTAACCTCTTGTATATAAGCAGTGTATACACATGCCAGTCACCGAGAGAACTCAATTCATTTCTGAAGAGTCATGTGTGTGTGGAGGGTGTATGGATGTGTGTATAAATAGTGAGAGCATTTTTCTCCCAATGCAAGGCTGAAGTGGCACTAATGTGATTGTTGTAAGTGCGTATAGAGAGCAAGTAATGGTTGTCTATTATGAGATCTAGAATAAATAATGGATGAACTTCAAGTTGAAGAGGTTAAGTTTGTACTGATCAAGAAGAATCTCCTGTGGAGTCTATTTCACATTAAACAGAAAGAAAATATCTGAATGAAACTTCCGAATTACCAATTTATAAGATGAAAGGAATGAGAATGAGTTGATTTAGTGTAGGTAGACTGGTGGGTCCTAGCCTGTGTTGGCTTTATGGTATGTTTTTAATGTTCAGTTATAGTGAAAAGTTTGATTTAGTCAAATTTTAATAAAAAATTTTTGTTTTTATTCTTTTTTATTTTAGAAAAATGAAAATGTTTTAGTTTTATATTCAAAATGTTTTTCTGAGAATAATTTTTTTCTTCAAAAATGTGTGATGGTAATAATTTTTTCTTAAAAAATGATTTGTTGGTAAAATGTTTCCTTCAAAAATGCATATTTTTCTATAAAAGTATTTTTATGTATATATATTTTTATAAAAGCCTTAAAAATCAATATTTTAAATCATCATTTTTTCACTATCATACATTACACAGTCCAGTTCTACCAATCAGACTACTTGATCATACGTAAATAATATATTTATTAAGTAACCAGATTTTCAGATGCAAAAAGATTACAGTTGACACTCGATACACTTGCGATACATTGCACTACAGCATGCCCACAGGATCTTGTATAAAACCTCAAATGTGGGCAACCCAGTGCGTATCAAACTTACTATACCATTAATAACCTCGGCAGTAGAGTTATATTTAATTCTATTAAATATATCACTATAACAAAGCGTGTAAATGGGTGTATAGACGGTTGCTTACGCTAATGTGATCATGCGTATCCGTGCATGCAGCATTTGAGATTTGAAAAAGAAATCAGTCGACCGGCGGTCGAGAGCGAAGGAAAATTTATTTGCCCCAAAATTGTTTTATTCGACCGACTCTGTTTTTTTAATAGTCACCATACGTAAACATAGCGCGAATCGCTGACGGAAAGCAAAAAATGAAATTTTAATTAAAATTTCGAACGTGTTAGAAAGGATTTAAATTTTTCAAAAAATAATAACAAAATTAGATCTTTCCTCTAAATAATAGCATAAACACTTTGATGATAAATTTCGTTTTTTATCAAGTTTAACACTTTAAACATCATGATATGCTATTTTTTCTTTTGTAATTGAGTGGAGGTACATAAATTCGTAGTTTCTTTCTTCTTTTTAACCACATCTTCCATCTCATAGATGATAAAAAATAACAAATCTGATTTTCTCAACGATTCTCTATAAAAAAAATTTACTTACTTATATATTTTGTGTTTCGGTGCGTGGTTGAAAGAAGTATGTATTGTTTTTTTTTCTTTCTTTCAACTGTTCTTTTTTACTTTTCGTAAGCGGGGAGGAAATATAGGAATATTTTTCCAAAGAAGTTTCTAAAAATCTGTGAGAGGCCTTAATCTGGGCGACAGAGACATTATTAAGAGTTAATTAAACGAATGTTTACACTGACCGGGATGATAAAAGCCAAGAATTCAATAATGTCATTGTACGTCATTCTAAGTAACTTTTGAATCTTCAGTGGCATATTTTTGGGTTGTAAAAAGAATCAAATTTCCTTTTTCCATATTTGAAGATTTTTAATCGACCGAGGGCGAGTAAAGCAATTAACTTTTAATCGGGTTTTTAATTGGGTTTTTAATCGACTGAGTCGATCAGGCGAGTGAAATCTCAAGGGCTGTGCATGAGTATATATTCATGTATTAAAGTGTGGTATGAAATAGATATCTAGAAAATCTATATAATATTGTTATATAAAATATTTTTGCTACACTCGAAGAATAGAAAGTGAATGTGGCAATGAAATCTGAAGACATGTGTCATTGATGGTAATATTTCCAGTACCATTGCGTTAATATGATTAACAAATCAACGCATTAATAAAACACTCAAAAAAAAAAAAGCTATTAAGTTTCATCGTCAGAATGAAATTCAGTTTCGTATTTAACCAGCTTTTCATAATTATCATTATCTGGGCAAATTAGAATATCTAATCATGTATGTGTGTTGTGGTGCACTGGATATCGACTCGAAACGGCAAATCGAGGAGCGAGTTCGAATTCCAGTTGAATTCATGGCATTCACTTCCGCACTAATACCCTTAGGGAAAGGTATTAATCTGTCTCTTCTCTCCAGTTATGGGTCGAATAATAGGACAGTTTGGGTTTTATAGTCTTGGTTGGCAACCAGTCTACCGCAGAAAGCAATGGCAACCTACTGCGGGAAAATCTTCTGTCCAGTCAGTCATGTCTCTTTCGAGACATGATCACCCATACGTGTATCACGTATGGAACTTAATTGACTAACTGAATCATGTATGATTAAAATATCTGGTATAATCAAGTTTTTTGGTTTTTTGTTTTTGTTTTGTTGGTTTTGTAGTTAATGTGCATTGTGGTGTAATGGTTATCAGTTCGGAATGAAAAACAGAAGAGCCGTGTTCGAATTCCAGTTGAATTCGTTCCATTCACTTACGCACAAATGCCATTGGGAAATATATTAATCCATCTCTTCTCCCTCCAGCTTAGAGCTCAGTAGCAGGACAGACTGGGTTCTATCGCAGGAAGAAATGGCAACCTACTGCAGAAAAATCTGCCTAGTCAGTCATATCTCGAAAGAGACACGATCACCAAAGCGTGTATCACGTATAACTTATTGGGTATCAGCTTACTGATTCAATCAACGTTCAATGATTGAATGGATTAATATTTAAGCGCAAAGTTTTGTATCGACAAAGAGCGACAATTTATTTTACGATTCAATTTATATATTTATATAACTGCGTGTGGAGGCTACACATTCTTCTGTTTACATGTGCAGAATCTATCTATCTATCTATCTATCTATCTATCTATCTATCTATCTATTTCAGTCTCTTCTTAATCTATCTATCTATCTATCTATCTATCTATCTATCTATCTATCTATCTATCTATTTCAGTCTCTTCTTAATCTATCTATCTATCTATCTATCTATCTATCTATCTATCTATTTCAGTCTCTTCTTAATCTATCTATCTATCTATCTATCTATCAACTGGAGTCAGTAAGCCTAAGGATAAATAAAAAGCATTTATTTAAACAGCACTTACTTTCCTGTCAATGCACTTAATTTGCTGGTGAATATACTGTGTAATAATTTCAGATAAAAAATACATATATACATATCAGGCAGGATCAGTATGGTGGTAGACTGAAGCGCACAGGAACTTTTATAGGAAACTTTTACATCTTTATGTATGTAACACCCCCCCATATATACATATATATATATGTGTGTGTGTGTGTGTGTGTGTGTGTATGTTTGTGTGTGTGTAAGTGTGTGTGTGTGTTTTGGGCGTGTATAATGATAATATACACGCTAAAAAGTCTGCCTCCTTCTACCGAGCGCCCATAACTCAAAGGTAGAACTGCCGACTGACGCCTGTTCGGTCGAGTTTCAATCCTGGGTAAAAAGCAATCGGAGCCTAGCCGTACTGATGAGCTGTGATACAGCAAAACAGATCTGTTTGCGGATGAATATATATATATATATATATATATATATATATATATTTGAACAAATTCTTAGTGGTACAAAACTTTATAATTGCTAGAAATAAACGTAAATTACATGACATTTTTACTAAAAACTAAAAAAGAAGAAGAAAAAAAAAAAGAAAACAACCGGTTTCGTCCCGGGGCTTATCAAGATTATTTCTGGGAATGGTAAGCATGTATAATAAAAGATGATTAATGCGGGCGTAAGAAAAAATGTAAGGAGAACTAGAGTCCAATGACATTCAAACCCAGCAAACAATCTCTCTGTTTGCAGAGAGAAGGCTTGCGGAATTTGATGTACAGTGACTCTGGCACTTTTAGATGATATAAAGAGTGGGACCGTGATAAAATAATGAAATGGACCACACTCAATCCACATACACAATTCCTGCTATTTATGACATGTTGTGTAATAGACAACCCTAATGTGTTAACAAGTTGGCTACTACTAGCAGCAGGATTCAAAATTCTAGGAGGTATATGTTGTTTAATTCTAAATTTCAACTGCTGAGACGTCCCTCCTATGTAGTCGTGTCCACAGCTCCATTCAAATTTGTAAATTACAGAATTAACATGATGAGATGGGAGGACATCGTTAGGATGGAAGAAAGAATCGGTTGAGTAATAAATATTACTTGAACATTAGTAAAAAAAATAACATTTGCTAACAGACAGCGATATTCACCTTTGCTAAAGTCTCATTCTCTGAACCAATATAGGAAAGATGCAAATAAACTGGACATTTTTAACAGTATGCGGATTAACCCTGAAAAACTTTTGATGACATCACGAATAACAGAATCCAAAACTTTCAAAGAATATCCATTTTTATTAAATGTCATCTCAATAAAATCCGTTTCACCGCAGAGAAAGGAATCGGGACAGAGCTTAAGAGCTCTGTAAGTCAAATCTTAAATTCATTTTACGTTGTCGGGGATAAAAAAAAAGAGTCCCAACATGTATATAGTCCTGAAAAAGTAGCCTTCCTAAATACAGTAGTCAAAACTCGTCGCCGTTCCTATGGACAAGAACATTCAAAAAGGAAAGGCAACAGTTAGACTTCTTTTCTACAGTAAACTTAAGGGAAGAACGGATAGAGTTTAATGACGTGAGAAATAAGTCAGCTTCACCCTCGTTATAAAAGAGGCAAAGAGTATTAACCACATAACGATGATACATCAGAGGACGTTCAATTCGAGAAAATAATAAAGCATCGTGAAAACTGAGAAAAATATGAGCAAGGAAAGGACCCAAAAGCGAACCTAAATCTGCCGTTAAAAATATTAAAACTAACTTCGACAGATGAGGTGGCAAACTTCATAAGATCAACAAATACACTCTCAGGAAATCCGGAAGAGACAACTAGGAACGATATAAAATATCACAACACACCTCAATTGTCTCGGACAAAGGGACACAAGTAAACAAGGAACATATGTCAAAAGAACACATGAACGCACTACTGGAGGAGAAATTAGATTCCACAAAAGAAAGGAATCTTTAATACTATAGGGCAACAACACAGGTTGTAGCACTGTCGAGAGCCAACTAGCGACTTCATGCCGAGAGGATCCAATCATAGACAGGATGGGTCTTAATGGGACACCATAGTTATGAACTTTCCGTAGCCTATACAAACGGGGAGGAATAGAACCAGTGGGCCTAATCAACTCAGAAATTTCAGAAGAGAGTAAACCATTCTTGACCCACTTTAAACTTTTTTAATTGGGTTTATATTGAAACCTAAAAATGAATGTAAAATCGCAGGAGTTAAAAAAATAAATATTAAATATTTTAGGTTCATATTTAATGTATATGATATGAATTTGATGATTGCGTAGTACAAACCGATATATAAATATTTATCAGGTACTCATAGATCAGTGCTCAATGTAATATAGAAAAGCAATTAAGTATATATCAATAAATATACATATTATCCTACGTCTTGGATTCTCATGCACTAAGCAATCATCAGATTTATATATAACATACGTTAAATATGGACCTAAAATATTTGATATTTATTTTTTAACGCCTGCGATTTTACATGTAATTTTAAGTTTCACTATAAACACAATTAAAATTATACGACGACCTTAAAAAAGCGGAGGGGACGGAATCCCAATCATAGTCTTAAAAAAATGTGCCCCTGAACTCTCCTCTGTCCTTTCTAAGCTCTACAACATCTGCCTATCTGCTTCATGCTTTCCTGCCTGTTGGAAATCTTCCTCTGTAGTTCCTATATTTAAAAAACAATGGGGATCCTTCGGACCCCGCAAATTACCGCCCTATCAGCCTTCTTCCGATCTTTGGCAAAGTGTTAGAAGCCATTATCAACGCCGAGGTGGTTCAGCATCTCACAGCACACAGGCTCCTTTCGGACAAGTAGTATGGTTTCCGCTTCACCAGGTCTACAGCTGATATGCTAACGACCATCACCGAGTACGTATACCAGGCACTCGACAGGAATGGCGAAGCTCGAACCGTTGCCTTGGATATCTCTAAAGCGTTTCACAGAGTTTGGCATGCTTGACTTCTATGCAAACTGCGGAGCTATGGTATAACTGGACATTTGTTTGAACTAATCCAGTCATTCCTCTCTAACCGAACAATGAAGGTGGTATTAAACGGACATGCCTCCCAGAACTACGAAACGAACGCAGTTGTCCCTCAAGGCTCTATCCTAGGTCCTACGCTCTTTCTGATATACATTAATGATCTCCCTGATTCTATAAGATCCCAAGTAGGTATGTACGCCGATGACACCACAGTTTACTCTCGCCTCGACCAAAAATCTGGTGTAGGCGATAAAGATAACCTTGCAGCCGAGCTTAAAAAGGACCTCCAATCCGTGCAGGGCCCGGAAGTTTTTTCCGTCTGAATCTATCCTGCACATTTATAAATCTACCATCCGCCCGTGCATTGAATACTGCTGCTATATCTGGTCGGGTGCCTCTGCTATTCTCCTCGCGCTTCTCGACAATGTATAACGGAGGGTCTGTAATGTGATCGATACTGACTTGGCAGACCGCCTGCAGTCTCTCTCTCACCGGCGCGACGTGGCTTCCCTGTGTCTCTTCTATAAATACTTTCACGGCCTCTGCTCCGATGAACTTAGATCACTGGTACCCCCTAGATACGAATTTGCCCGAGAAACTAGATTGGCAGCTAGATCCCACCCTTTTACAGTGAAACCGATAAAATGCAACCCCAACTTCTACTCCAACAGTTTCTTTTCTCGTACTTCCCAGCTGTGGAATTCCCTTCCACACGATTGCTTCGCCGACAGCTACAATCTCCAGGAGTTTAAATGTAAGGTCAATAGACACCTCCTAACACGCTAACTTGCATCTATTCTCTCAAACACTCTCACCATCTAACCAACCCTCATTCTCGGTACCCTTACCCGTCTATCACCCTCCTTCTAACATTTCCTATATCTAACCATCCTTTCCCATCACTCCCTCGACCCTATGTAACCCCCTGCGCTACAGTGGCAGTGGAATGCCTTGCTCGGGGAGAAACGATTAAAAAAAATATTAAAATCTAAAAACGGTCAGTTCATAATATGCACCTGATGATTGCGTAGTGCATGGAACTCCGAGTCGTGCTTTAGACGCAGAACAATATATATATATATATATATATATATATATATATGGTGCATAGTTAGGTGATAAGATTCGTATTCAAGTCAACTTTTTCAAATCTTCATTGTATTTTTCCAATTTCCATATTAAATATTTTTACACATCCGGAGAGAATTCTAGATAAACTTTCCAAAGGTAACGTTTTCTTTGACTATTGTTCGAGTAATTTTCAATCGCCTCGGTCATTATCAGAAAGTAAATGTTGTTAATATAATAGAAAATATTTTTTTTTGTCTGGCACTTTTGGAAGGTTGCATTTAAGAATGTCAATTGTATAATTGACGTGATGCGCCGAGAGCTTGACAACACGGGAAAATTATTTTAAATTATACGCATTTTAAAGATAATATTAATATTTTAACATACCATCAATTGGAGAGAAATATATATATATATATATATATATATATATATGGACAACAACAATGAACCAAATATAGCGAGCAGACGAATTCAGTTTTGCTTTTACCTCCCGAAGAGACGTTGGGCACCCAAAGTTGAAACAAACATATGATTGTCGAGGACATATATTAAAAAATAATGTACATGTTCTAAAACATAATTTATAATAAATATTCACAGCTCTATACATCATATATCGAGCACTGTTTTAAATTAATGTTTTGGACGAAAAAATTCTTTCTTCGTTCTGTACCCACTCGGATATATATATATATATATATATATATATATATATATATATATATATAATAGTCATCCGCAGACATATCTGTTTCGCTGTATTACAGATCATCAGTACGGCTTAGACTCCGGTCGCTTCCTAACCTAGAGATTGAAACCCGACCGAATTAGCGTCAGTCGGCGATTTTACCCATAGGCCACGAGCTTTTTAGCGCATATAAACACTCCCAAAAGCTAAAGTGCTCCAATTCATTATCGAATGAGCGGTGCGTAAATGCCGGAGAAGCTACTGTTTACAAAGTCTACCACTCTTCCAGAGTGCTCAATCAGGGTGTGAGAGCGTAAATATTATAGTCATCCGCAGAAAGGTCTGTTTCGCTGTATTACAGCTCATCAGTACGACTTAGACTTCGATATATATATGTCCATGTGAGCGTCTATGTAAACAAACAAAATTTGGTGGGGGGATATTTTGAGAATCAACTGTTGTACCATTTGGGTCTGACGAGCCGCTATATGTGAAATATGTATTACCCGTTGTAATAAATGTAAAATCTTTCCTAATTTATATTACTGTGTTAAATTAAATACATTAATTTAACAATGAGTTCTCTTGAGTTCGTCCCTATCGAAATTTAACTGGATAGTATACCAAGTGTGCTACGTTATATATATATATATATATATATATATATATATATATATATATATAATTTAATTACTTAGTATTTGGTCATAATGAAATTAGACCAGTCAGAGTTGTATTAAAATGTGTTCAATATAATTATATTGTAGAACTTTTGAATATTCTTCATTTGTAAACGAGACATGATATGACCTAGGTTTCTACCATGTGATGTCTTCAGGTAATTTGCAATAACTGATTTTACCGTTTTTTTAAGAACGCTTACGTAACGAGAATTTTTTAACGCTCAATTTTTAAAATTAGAAGAAATTATAACGTTTTCATCCATGGTTGTGGGAATCTTATCACGTATAAAACATTCTCCGTTAAGTGACCGTTAAAATAGCCCCGTAACGTGAGCGTCCTTTAAAAAAATCGGATAAAATCAGTTATTGTAAATTGCCTGAAGACACGACATCGTAGAAACCTAGGTCGCGTAATAACTCATTTACAAATGAAATATATATATATATATATATATATATATATATTGCCCGGTTCACGCTCCACCCACGTCTATTGAACAGGGCCCGGTTCACACTCCACCCACGTCTATTGAACAGGTGAAGAGGCTCATCCCTTGTTCCTTGTTTAGGATGTGGTTTCCAGTTTTCTCTTTTCCAATCTTTTCACTTCTTTTTCTTTTTCTTTTTTTTTTCAATTGAAGTAGATAGACTAAACTATCGCCCGGTTCACACTTCACCCTCGTCTATTGAACAGTTGAAGAGGCTCATCCCTTGATCCCTGATTAGGATGTGGTTTCCGGTTTTTGTCTTTTCCAATCTCTTCACGCTTACGTAGCCCCATGCACATCAGTGGCGTTACCGCCGTGCTCGGGGTGATATGATTAAAATATATATATATATATTTACACAGTATATTCATAATTTTGATCCGATCGTAAATTGAAATGATACAGTAACAGTGGAATTTAACAAAATATGTTTAAATAAAGCGAGTAAAAATTGATGTAAACACGATCGATGTAAGATTAAATAAACTTCGAAATACGCTTTTAGATTTTACTTCCGTTTTGGAGTTGATGTCTTTTTATTCTAATTTATCTGTGATAAACTTTTTCTCGTCATGGAATCTCACAAGATTTTTCCTTCGGCTATCTTTAAATTGCTACGTTCTTTTGCTCGCCTTAAACGATACCACTATGCTTCCCTTAGATAATACAGACTTATTTTTCAGAGAATGTGAATTCAGTTTCTCACTATGTGCGTTTGCATACAAACGCAGTTAAATATTTATTTTTGTGAAGCAGCTTTCAATCACTGGACTCAGGAAAATATACGAGTATTAAAAGTGAATTAATAGCAGATTGATTTTAATTTAACCACTTGATGGTACATTTTATTTTCCATTTTTATTACTTCATAATAAAAATAACTTGATATTACCTCCCAATATCGAGTCTAAAAGAAACATTCCTTTTGAATACAATTAGTTAATACAGAGATATAAAAAGTGATGAATTGTGTTTTTTATTAGTAAATTCGTTAGGTATTTTTAAAGAAGTCATTTTGTTTTTTAAAGTATTTTAATTCCTTCTAAAGTGACTACTTAAAAATATGTTATCACTATAGTGAATATTGAAATGTATGTTTTAACATTCTCGTTTAAACTTTCATGAACTGAATTTTTTTTATTGTACCTGAGCGATTTCTTCCTGTTATAAGAACATCTAGTGTACCAAAATATATTTTATATTTGTGTATATATGCTATTTTGTTTTGAACTCGATAGTGTATAAATATAGGTCGTTGTAAATAAAGGGTGCGATGGATAAATTGTTGTCTAAATTACATAAAAATGAAAATAACACTGTCATCTCATGCTAACACATATATTTACCAAAATTAGCTAGAAATACTAAAGAGTAAATTTATGCAATAACAATGCCATTGGCTTCCGTCACGTCTTTCAGACGACCTCGGAATCTCCTTCAACTATTCTGGACGTTCTCCTTTTTTAAAGTTGGTGAATTCTGCCATAATACTTACCTTCAGTTCATATTTGGCTTAACAAGTTATGTTGACCTCTCTCTTAACTGCGCCCTACGCATAATAATTAAGGTGGTTGCAGTCTGAGGGGTAGGTAGTCAGATGTAAGGGGTAATGTAGTCAGAGAAATTGTCTGACAGCAATGACTGCGTTATCCTGCTTGTGTTGCACAGTCCAGAGTCTTGTTGTGAAACATAGGGTCTTCCAGCAGCCACCCACTTGAATAAGGGCTGCGCTACCCCAGGGAACTTGATGTAGGCATCCATGTTGAATCTGAGGCCCTCACCAACAAATTCGAGAGTTCTTTTTTTATCAGAACGATAAAAGTGTGTTTTCTGATTTGCTATACCTTCGTAATCACCATTAGACTCATCCAGCCTTTTTCTGAATCCTGTGCACTTATTGACACTCACACACTCTGAAATGCTCGTATTGGAGCTCCCATCAAGGAAATGCCAAGTTGTACAGTATGTTGTTTCTAAATTTCTTGTGGAACGAATTGCGTAATGGTGCTCTTATTGAACCTACTGTACTGTGCAGTTGACAAAATCAAAAGCAAACAACGCGCATGCGTGAAATTAAAACGATATTGCAATAATTCACCCATTGCAACCTGTATATATCCTTGGAACACTTGTTTTGAAAAAATTCCATATCTACAATGGATAGATTTAAAATGTTCAATAATTATAACAGTGCGGTTCACACGTGTTATATTTAAAATGTCACCATCAACAGGAAATGCAGACGTAATCACAGTTACAATATGCTTGTCTGTAATTCAACCAAGAGGATTATTTTGGAGATGATCGAAAGTACTTGGATAGGAAAAAACTACGGGGTCTTCCTTTATGAATTTCATCTTAACTTCAAGAAACTAATTTTAGTTTTGAAAAGGATTATTATAAATATAGACATAATATGTCTATATTATTCACTGAGACGTTTGAATGAACATATTCTGCCTATCTATCTATCTATCTATCTATCTATCTATCTATCTATCTATCTATCTATCTAACCTAGTCTTTTCATATCTATCTATCTATCTATCTATCTATCTATCTATCTATCTATCTATCTATCTAATCCTAATAGTCTTTTCATATCTATCTAACCTAGTCTTTTCATATCTATCTAACCTAGTCTTTTCATATCTATCTATCTATCTAACCTAGTCTTTTCATATCTATCTATCTAACCTAGTCTTTTCATATCTATCTATCTATCTATCTAAACTAGTCTTTTCATATCTATCTATCTATCTATCTATCTATCTATCTATCTATCTATCTATCTATCTATGTCAGTGTGTGTTTTTATTAAGATAAACGCTATATTTAGTAGATACACGCGTTTAAGTAAACATGATTGTCTTTTAACAGTGTAATTAATATATGCCGACCGAGAGCGCGAATGTCTTACTAAAGACATATATGTCTTCCAATTTTCGATGTCTAAGCCGATAGACATTAATTTCATGATTAAAAAAATGCTAAAAAATATCCCGAAAATATAATAAGACAGGGAAATTTACGTCCGACATACCCTGGGAAAAACAACTCGAAGATACTGGGAAATATCTGGCAATACATCCCACAGGAAATTCACGAAATGTTTAATGGTTCTTGACGTCATAAGTAAGAAGGGCTATGTCATCCGCTCCAGATCTTCTCGATCGATCGAAGAGATGATGCCTGTACCTATTTTAACTTGACTCTGCTCCATGCTGCTTGATCCACGTCATTCAGAAGTGACTGGTCGAGAAGTCTTCTTATCACTACCTCTCTTAGTTTGAATTTACTGGACACCAACTTTTGGTGTGTAGATGAAAGGGCGTCCTATAATATTAAGGAATTTTGAAAACAGTTGTATGGCCAACAAAGACACGAATCATCTGATCTGAGCACGCAGTTGCTTCCGAGGCCGCAGGTAGGTTGTCCTAGAGGTGAGGTTAGTTTTAATGAATAAGTTTTATCTGTTTTTCTCAGTTGAACTTTTATATTTTTTCCAGAAGTAAAGAAAAAAAAATGACTGATATTTACTGTTACAACATCTTTGGTCTTGTTAATTTGTTCTCAATTACTTGGCGCAACTCTTACATATACCTGAGGTATGCTTCAAAAGTAACACCTCCCATTTATTTCCATAGAAGCTGCAAAAGATTCAGTCAGCACAATAATAGCATTTGACAGAAGACATCAGCTATGAAACATTTTTCGAGATAACCATCTCCTTTGGCTATCGATTTTGGATTTGCTGCAAATTTTCACTAGAATTCATAAACAAATTTTTACATATGATTCTTTTTAGGTTCCGAGTTATTTGTAATTATTAAATTAGATGTTTTAAATACGAATATCTTTCTATGTAAAATAAGTTTCGTGTCCCTAGTGAAACTGCATTTCCAACATAAATAATTCCAAAGCAACATTACATTATTACATTGGTTACACAAACACCACACTCACTCGAAGATTACGTTGTCCCTTTTGTCCATATAAATCACCACATCACAAACACCTAAAATACAACTATTACCATAAGACAAATAGTTTTACAATAATACCAAAACCAACTATTTAAAGAAAGACTCAAAGAAAGACTCAAAACCTCGAAGATATTGTATATAAAAAAATAAAATTTTCATTAAATAAGATTCCCATCAAATAAAATATATTTCAATACAAGAATTGGCATTTTAGAATGTGCATAAAATATTTAAATTCTGTATAAAATAATTATAACGCATATAAAATATTTACTACATTCTTTTTCTGGTGTTGTCAAGTTCTGTAAAACAGTTTACTCATGGTCTCACTTATACGATATGGCTTACGGCCATATCACGTTGAATACGTCGGTTCTCGCTCGATCACCGAAGTTAAGTAACGTTGAGCCTGGTCAGTACCTAGATGGGTGACCGCTTGGGAATACCAGGTGCTTTAAGCGTTTAGTGACGGATGTGCGTTGTGGTGCAGTGGATATCGACTCGGAGAGAAATCGGTGATCCGAGTTCGAATTCCAGTTGAATACTCTGCATTTACTTAAGCACTGGTACCCTTGGAAAAGGTATTAATCCGTCCCTTCCCGCCAGTTATGGGTTAAATAATAGGGTAGGACTTGGGGACCCTGTCCTTAAAAATAAATCCCAATGAATCTTGATACTCGAAAAAGAAAAAAGTATTACTAAACACAAAAACTTATACAAAACAAAAAAAAAAACGAAAAAGAAAACAACAAAAAACAAAACAAAAAAAAACAATAAATTGTTGAAAGAAAAAAAGGTATTACCAGCAATAAATAAATAAAATTTAGTTGGCAATAAATGACCTGCCGAGGTTGATATACCATAAAACAACCAACCAACTTATACGATATACGTTTATTTAAATTTGAAATTTAACGTAACCCCAAAATGTAGTAAATAGCGAGCAAGACCATTTCTTCAATATTGACATTATTTCTTCTATGTGCCCTGTCCCTTCAGGACGTAGGCGATAATGGCTTTCAACGTTTCCCTATCCCTGGTGGCTCTGAGCACGCCTTCTGTTACATCGTGCAATCCTCGTTCTGTCATCCACCTGATTAGGTCCTTCAAATATGTTATCCGTTGCTTTCCTCTGTCTCTTTTCCCCTCTATCTGGCCTGTTAGTATCAAATTCTCCAAGCTCTCCTTCCTCATTGCGTGTCCCAGGGACTTCAGCTGTCTCTTCTTTATATTCAGTATTAATTTCCTTTTTATTTCCATCATTTCTAAGACCTCATCATTGCTCACATGCTCGATCCATGATATTCGCAGCATCCTTCTGTAGAACCACATTTCAGTTGCTTCAAGTTTTTCCTTCATCTTTGATGGTATTGTCCAGCATTAAATTATTCAAAATTTTAATGTACAGCAGCATTTTATACTGTTGTCGATCCATTTGTCCCTCAAGACAGAAGTGTAGTGAATGAGGTTTTTTGCAAGTGCGTAATGCGAGGAAGTAAGGCGTGCATGATGACATATAGGATAGGTAAAGCTGCTTGAGAGTTAACGAAATTAAGATCTTAGTGACTGAGGGAGTATCTTCTCCGGAGTCTGGTAGTAGGGTGTCGGAGTGGAACTTTATCCTTACCAATGGAATACGAAGGGAATATAGATGATTTACCCCTATTTAGTTGACATGGAGGATTTTAGGAGAGAATATTCTAAACTGGTAGAATTAAGGAATTTTCATTTGCCATGAAAATAACAATGAAATACCGAGAGGTTGGCGATGTTTCGTCTGTAGAAAATGGGTTGTAGCGAATGGGAAATAATACTTCACTTGCAAGCCTACGTAAACACTTTTGAATTATTTCAAAACTGGAATTCCTTCAGTCTAGTTATTGGCAACAATGCTTCGTTTTTATTTTGATCTTACTCTTTTTCTTATCATTTCACCCACCCCCCAAATAAAAAAGCGGTACCGCCACTGATGTGCAGGGGGGCTGCATAAGAGAGTTAAACTTTTAGACAGAAAAAGAGTGAAGACAAAGACGAACCAGCTACAGGGAGTGAAAGAGAAAGGGCAAGAGAAGGATATGAACACAGGAGTGAAGACAGTTACGAAGGTAGAGAGAAAGGAAAAGAACCAAGATAGATGGGGTGATATGGAAAAAGGCTGGAGTTAATTGGGTGATAGATGGGAATTGACTTTGCATTTAAATTCTTGGAGGCTGTAGCCGTCAGGAAAGCAAGTACATGGAAGGGAGTTCCACAGGCGGAAAGCGCGAGAAAAGAAGCTGATGGAGTAGAATTGTCGCCTGTATTTGGTTGATCTAACTGTAAAATGGTCGGACCTTGATGCCAGTCTGGTTGCCCGAATAAATTCTTGTCGGCAGGCACCAGTGACCTAAGTTCTTCAGAGCAGAAGCCATGAAAATATTTGTAGAAGTGACAGAAGGAAGGCACAGCCCACCGATGAGAAAGTAGTTGGAGTCGAGCTGCCAGGTCGAGACCAATAACATTACAGATTCTCCTTTGGAGCCTGTCGAGAACACCAAGACACACAGCCGGGGTTCCTGACTAGATATGACAACAGTATTCCATGCACGGTCGAATATAATGGTAGGTGCTTTCCTGAAGCATCTTTCTAGGAGCTTCAACGATGTTTCACTTGAGGTCTGAGGTGAATTTCAGTCCCAGCAGACGTTCAAGGCAAAGTGCTTCATTGAAAGTACAAACGTTCATCGCGACTAGAGAAAATCTAGACTTTACTTCGTGATGATAACAGGTTACTAGCTTAATTTGAGAGGTATTAAATGTCAGTCCCCATTGAGCTGTAAGAGCGAGGCCAGAGAAAAGATCAGCTATCGGGTTCTAGTTATTGAGGTTTTGACGGTGTAGCAATAAACCGTGGTATCATTTGCATATATATTTACTAATGATCTGATAATGTTCTCAGGAATATCGTTAATATAAAGTAGAAAGTTTGGAGTGTGTTTAAATTTGTTTTTATCGTATTTATGTTCATATAAAGTTCATATGAAAGATTGTGAGAAAAGTACCTTTGATAAAAATATTAGTTAAGTATTCTTAGGACATTAATCTTACAACATTGTATATCGTATACTTTCTGTGTTGTGTTGAATGTGATATGAAGTTCGACTTGTATCTTTTGCTTCTTAGCTGGAAAAAAGCACATCCTATCTCATGTGAATAAAAAAGAAAGGAAAGTAAATGTTTACATGAAAATAAAATACTACCTTTTATATATAATCTGATTTTTTATCTATCATTACAAATAATCAGTTACCTGAAATTTTAGTCTTTTTCTTCTACCATAAAAACATTTAGTATTTCTCATTATACAAGTAAACGTGAACATTTAAAAAACTGAGCACTACCACTAACCATTTTTTTTATTCACACTGGGGGAAAACATGCCGTTCTTTCACAAATATTGTAAACTGTCGATTGTTGGTCACAGAAAGTGTATTATTATTATTATTATTATT
>JBBBDQ010000337.1:9135000-9257464 GCA_037127315.1 Ascarosepion bandense | reverse complement strand
TATATATATATATATACATTATGTATTTGATAAACGAGCTCTCTTTTATACAGGTTTCGTTAAAAATGACAGAAAAGGTGTTATCATTAAATTTTTATATCATTTTTTTCATGTGTTCCTATAATTTCTTTCTTTCCGGAAATCAAATTCTTTAAGAATCGTCCAAAAGATTTGTACTTTCGAGCGCTTTATACATTCAGCCATTATCAAGAATGGACAATTTTAATTATACGAACTCAATTATTAAATTTAATAATAAAATCTTGTCATTTTTAATGAAACCTCTCTCTCTCTCTCTCTCTCTCTCTCTATATATATATATATATATATATATATATATATATATATATAGATAGATAGATAGATAGATAGATAGATAGATAGATAGATAGATAACTGCAATATTGTTATATATATTGAGCACTGTTTATATAAAAAATACCAGCGGACTTAAAACCCTAAAACCTTGGATCCTCTTCACCCGGGTATATATATATATATATATATATATATATATATATATATATATATATATATATAAAACAATGAAAGAAAAATTTTGCAGATTTTTAGATGGTTATAAAACATAATCTATTTCAACAGTATAAATTTACTTATATTATCTCATTCAGACCTTTGAAAAATAAATAAAACTACATGTATATTTATATATATATATAATTATTTTTCAACACTCTAAATGAGACAATGTAAGCAAATTTACACTGTCGAAATAAATCTTGATTTATAATTGTCTAAATATGTGTTGAGTTTTTCTCTCAGTATTTTATAATGCTCTGGATAATTCATCGGGCTCTCTATTTTATCTAATTAATAATTTATATTAATTGGATAAAATCTTTTGGACTATCCTCTCCGTCTTTACGAGACTGCCATTTTCTCTTATAGATAGATAGATAGATAGATAGATAGATAGATAGATAGATAGATAGATAGATAGATAGATATGATCTGATTGAGATAAATAGATAAATAGATAGATAGATAGATAGATAGATAGATAGATAGATAGATATGAACAGAGTAAGATAGATAGATAGGTAGATAGATAGATAGATAGATAGATAGATAGATATGAACAGACTAAGATAGATAGATAGATAGATAGATAGATAGATAGATAGATAGATATGAACAGACTAAGATAGATAGATAGATAGATAGATAGATAGATAGATAGATAGATAGATATGAACAGACTAAGATAGATAGATAGATAGATAGATAGATAGATAGATAGATAGATAGATAGATAGATAGATCTGAACAGACTAAGATAGATAGATAGATAGATAGATAGATAGATAGATAGATAGATAGATATGAACAGACTGAGATAGATAGATAGATAGATAGATAGATAGATAGATAGATAGATAGATAGGGAAAGGAGTGTGCGAGATAGAAATCGGTTGAGATATATATAAGCATACATACATACATACATATGTATGGACGGACAGACAGACAGATAGACACACGCACGCACGCACGCACACACACACACACACACACACACACACACACACACACACACACACACACACATATATAGATAGAGAAAGAGAGAGATAGAGGGAGAGATGGATGGAAATAGAGATATATATAGAAAAAGTGGGTGAGATTACGCGTTGTCTTGCTCTTTCTTTTCATATCTTTCTTTTATTGTTCTTTTTGTACTAGAATTATTTCTATTTAGCATCACTTTTTCCTTCATTTCATCCACTTTCTTTCACCTTTTCATTTATCACGTAATCCTTTTTTATTTCTCATCTCTCTTTACTGTATTTTCGTATTTCCTTTCTTTCTTTTTTCTCCTCTCTTTCTCTTCTGCCTCCTTCTGTACTTCTTCATTTTTCTCCTATACCTTCTCTTGTTCCTTATCTTTCTCTTTTTCTTGCCGTTCTGGTTTTCTTCTTCTTCTCGTCTTTCTTCCTTCTTTTCTTCCTACTACTACAATTCTTCTTCATCCCCTTCCTCCTCTTCCTTCTCTTCTGGTATTCTCCTTCTCCTTTACTTCTTCTTTCTCCTCTTCCGCCTCCTCATCGCTCTTCTCTTCTTCTCTCATTAACTTGCTATTCATCATTTCATTTAAACCAACCCAAGCAGAGTTACTTTTATTTTTATTCGTTCTTTTTCACTCTTTCATTTTTCTCTTTCCCAGACTTGCCCCTGCCCGTGCGCTTTTTACACATTCTGATTTTTATTAACAGCTTCTTGCGATTAGAGTAAATGTGACGCCAAAGACTTACGCCCTGACCCACCACTGAGCTGTGGATGACATCGTTTGTGTCTGTCCATGGGTGGACATTTAAAAAGTCGCATCAAAGGAAAAACCGTATGGACAGATTCAAAATGAAAACCTGGACCGGTGCAAAAACTGCACTAAAAACAGAAAAGCAATAATAAAAAAAGAATAGTTGATACAGTAACCGTTTACAAAAAAATGGAGAAAATAAAAGGGAAAAGAAGAGAAAAAGTAAGAAGGTAAATAGATAAAGATATCAAGGAATGTTATTAGATAAGGAGAACGTGCGTAAAATAAAAAGGTTTACTAATGAGAAGATAGATGAAATAACAATGACAACAAGCGGACATAAGCTACATTCACTGTTTCAAACAGACGACAACTATTTCTAATAATAATGAGCGTATACTGTCAATGATGCCTTGTGTAATAATTGCTGTTATCATCTTAAGAATGGTGAGTAATTTCAAAGAAAATTAAATAACAGAAAAGTAGCAAATTATATATAGGTAGGTAGCTAGGTAGGTAAGAAGGTTAATATATAGAAAAAAAAAACAAACAAACAAAATAGAAAAAAGATTAAATTTACTCGAGCCATAAGATTAGCAACTAGGTCCCACCCTTTTACTGTGAAACCAATAAATTGTAAATGCAAATTCTACTTCAGCAGCTTCTTTTCTCGCAATTCCTGCCTGTGGAATTCTCTTCCGCATACTTGCTTTCCCAGCAGCTACAATCTCCAAGAATTTAAATGTAAAATCAATAGTCATCTCCAGTCTCACTAACTTGCATTCTCTCTCTCATGCTCCCTTCTCCGTCCACTCTACTCTCATCAGTTTTCTCATCCTTCTCTTACTCACTTCCTGACACACCCTATAACCGGTCAGTCTTTCTGATCGCTTTCCTCCAATGTAACCCCTTGGAAAACAGTGGCAGTAAAATGCCTTGCTTGGAGCGATAGGATTATAAAAATAATTCTATACTATTATAATGTGGATATAAAGTGAGGGATCGGTTCTACATTACAATCAATATATGAACTGATCCCTCACTTTATGGCTATATTTATCCTTCTTCTACCCATTTCCTGACACCCCCTATAACCTGTCACTTTTTCTCATAGCATTCCACCTATGTAACCCCCTGCAAAACAGTGGCAGTAAAATGCTTTGCTTGGGGCGATATGATTATAAAAAAAAGAGGACGAAAAAAGCAATAAGAAGAAGAAGAAGAAGAAGAAAAATCGTGTTAAAAATAAAAATAAAAAAGAGATAATAAAGAAGGAAAAAGGCAAAAGAAAAGATAGAAAGTAAAAAAGAAAATGGCCGATAAATGTTTAAGAAAAAGATTGAGTTAGAAAGAATGACTACGTAAAATAAAAAAAACAAAAAACAAAGAAATGTCAGATAAAAAAAAGCCGTGTGTAAAAAGAACAATACATTGCTGAAACAAACTTACATTCATTCACTTCAGTAGATTTTGTATATTAACAATTTCCTAAATCCGAAAGTATAGAGCACAAAGTGAGGATCGAATACTATTCAATAGTAATTGATCTAGCGAGACCAGCTTGTTAACAATTACACTGAAGTTCCCAGCGATTTAATAAGTTTATCTTACATGTGAGGTCGAAATTGTGGAGCATCTAGTCAGGCACGAACTCAGAGCTGAGTCGTAAATGAGCTAGCTCACCACGCCAAAGCATTAGAAGAAATTAAACTAATAATATTAAATGTTGAATCAAGAAATTGAACACATATTTGAGTTATGAAAAAAAAAAAAAAGATCCAAAACCACGTCGAGATATTAGTCATCCACATAAAAGCCTGTTTCGCTGTATCACAGCCTATCAGTATGGCTAGACACATTTACATGCTTCTGGTCGGGATCGAAACTCGACCGATTTGGTGTCAGTCGGAGTCGCTACCCTCTAAGCTAAAGGCGCATGGAATCAGCCTAAGGAAATTTTAACGTGTTCTTTATGAGCGGGTTATACACACACCAGTCACTGAGAGAACTCAATTAATTTCTGAAGAGTCACGCATATATCACAGAAGTCGAAACTGTTTTTAAAATTTTCTTCTCTAGAGAGCTCAATCGTAATGAGAGCATAATATATATATATATATATATATATATATATATATATATATATATATATATATATAAACTCTGTACACATTCAGTTACACGTAAATTAGCCTTGATAATGGCTAAAAGTATAGCGGAAAGCTCTCAAAAAATCAAAACATTTGAAAAATCCCTATATATGTACATAATTAAAATAGAAGACAAGAGGAAAACTATATTTTCGCCTACGTGTTTTGTTCACTGACAAACTTTATCAAAGCAAAGAAATGAAATTAATTTTATTTAAAAAAAAAGTATCTATAAACAAGAAGTTGTTGGTTACTGGCAAAAACACTCATAAAATATTCATAAGTTTAACTAAAATTGTTATATATTTAAAAAATCGTCATATAATAATTTCAGTTGATATTATGAATATTTCATGAGCGTTTTTTTTTTTTTCAGTAACCAACAACTTTTTGTTAATAGATACCCTGTTTAAAATAAAATAATTTTTTTTTCTTTGCCTTGATAAAGTCGTCCGTCAGTGAACAAAACGCGTAGGCGAAAATGTAGTTTTTCTCCTGTGTTCTTTTTTAATCATACTGTTTCTTTCCTCAGTTATAATCTGAGAATTTGTGTACACACACGCGCGTGCGCACGAGCGAGCACGTATGTTTGATATATATATATATATATATATATATATATATATATATATATATAGGAAAACCGTAATGTTTAAAACAAAATTATAACACTGCAATCTTACATCTTCAAAAAACACAAAATATAAGCAACTAAAAAAACGATATTAAATGTTGAATCAAGAAATCGAAACATTTTAACTTGTGTCTGTTTAGATAATTTGCAAAGCCGCTTTCAGGTTTTTAAGCGCAAAAACAAGTCGGGCACCACAGAGTAAGAGCGTGCCATGCGCCTCGTAAAAGCCAGAAAAGATTTAGAAAACCTTTAGATCCTTTCTCTTTCTCAAAAAAAAAAAAAAAACATTATGGTCTTTCATTTTATTCTTCTTTCCAAAATCCCTAAAAGGTTAAAAAAAAGAAAAAAAAAACGATTAATAGGTAATACGCATGAGCGTGCTTCTGGCTGCATTTAGAAGATTTCTGTTGATTTCCTCTTGTTTTGTGTCTTTTTGATGCTATCAACAACGTATACTGCTACGGATCAGAGCCGTTTTATGTTAATGAGACTATGGGTGATAGATCATTACATGTAAAGCGCGCTTATTATGTAGGGGCAGAATTTTGACAGTGCAATAAGATACTTTTAGTCCGCGTCACAAGCATCGGAAACAGAATGTTAGCATCTTTATTTCCTTCTTTAAATCGGTATATTTTACTAATTTAACAGTTGAAATTCTGTTTCGTTCCTGTATTTTTGTTAGTTTCTCTATCAATTTTCACATGCTTAATATGAAATTCACATTATTTTTATACCAGCAGAGGTATTCATAAAAACTTGAAAACGTAGCATTTAATATTATTGTAATGCTATAACATAAGACTGAAGGGTTTCATCAACTAGCACAAAGCACTAATTCCATTGTTTTTCCCATAGCTTGCAATAAATTTAAAATAAAGTATTAAGAAACAGGACTAGAAACAATGAAGAGAGTACTAAAATGCTATGTGATATCAGTTCTTCAATATGGCAGTGAATGTTGGACAATATCATCGACGATGAAGGAAAAACTTGAAGCAACTGAAATGTCGTTCTGTAGAAGGATGCTGCGGATATCATGGATCGAGCATTTGAGCAGTGATGAGGTTTTGGAAAGAATGGAAACGAAAAGGAAATTAATATTGAGCATCAGGAAGAGACAACTAAAGTTCCTGGGACATGCAATGATGAATGAGGGTTTGGAGAACCTGATACTTACATAGAGAGGAAAAGAGACAGAGGAAAGCAACGGATAACATATTTGAAGGACCTGAGCAGGTGGATGACAGAACGGGGGTTGCAAGATGTTACAGGAGAAAGTGTGTTAAGAGCCACCAGGGATAAGTGGACTTGTAAGGTCATGATCGCCTATGTCCTGAAAGAAAAGGACAGGTTTTGCTTTTTTGCTTTTTCACTCAAAACCTGTTCAACTATCCATTTACTCCAGTATGTTACGTGCTGCTTTCCTCTTTCCCTCAATCTATCCTGTGAGTACCAGAATTTCCAAGCCCTCCATCCTCGTAACATGACCCAGAATCTTCAACTGTCTCTTCCTGATGATAAGTATAAGTTTACTTTTTGTTGTCATTTTCTTTAAAACCTCGTCGTTGTTCACATGTTCGGTTCATGTTATCCTCGGCATCCTTCTGTAGAACCACATTTCTGTTGCTCCAAGTGTCTTCTTAATCTTTGAGGAGATTGTCTCGAATTCACTGTTCCAGAGTCTGTACGTCCTTGTATGAGTTGCGGAGCCACCACCGGATCCACTGATGAATTATGAAACAAACTTCAGACTCAAAAGACAATCACGAAATAATAAATATAACAAGATATTATATAACGGTCAAACAAAATATATTATGTCCTGGGCGTGACGGTAAACTGCATCTGGCAGCAAGGCCTCTGATTGTAAGGTTGTGAGGAGCATGGAACCAACTCTTAATTGCTGTTGTTCCCAGGTCCACCCAGACCCGGAGTGGTAGCACCTGTTCGGGGTCCCAGCTATGGATAAATAGTTAACCCCCAAATTGGGGTCAAAACTATGAAAGTATAAAAATGCTTTTATATATATAGACTTTTATAGAAAAATATACATTTTTGAAGAAGAAATTATTACCACAACACATTTTTGAAAGAAAATTTCTCAGGAAAATATTTTTGAATACAAAACTAGAATACATGTTCTGTTTTCTAAAATAAAAAAGAATAAAAAAAATTTCACTAAAATCTGACTAAATTAACCTTCTCTCTATAAACGAACATTAAAAAAAACAAACCTTAAACCCCACCCTTTGTAGCATTAAATGACCCACAGAGGTTCATATACCGTTAAGCAAAACTCACTCACTCACTAATGTAGCTCAATGAAACAAGATCATTAATAGGTGAAAACTGGAACATCTTTATCTCTTGTAGTCTACACAGTCTTTCCGAATTAGGTTTTGTATGTAGTCACCTATGAACAGTTCATTTCCCCTTCCCCGATCTTGCTTCAGCATTAATTGTATGTCCTGGCGACATAGTTCACTACGCTCTTCTGACACAGCACCAAGCGTCGATCGAAAGAAATCTGAGAATACAAATTGTACCACTGAGTGACCTTTTTGCACCTCATATTAAAGTAACTTTCAAGCAATTCTAGCAATTTGCTACTCTTATTTGTTTCACTCTTCCCGCACATGACGATAAACTACATCCTGCAGCAAGGCATCTGATTGGGTGGTTTTGAAAAGCGTAGATCCACCTCTTAATTGCTGTTGTTTCCACGTCCATCCTGACTCGGGTGGTAGCACTTGTTAGGGTCCCATCTATGAACAAATAGTTAACCTCCCCAAACTGGGGTCAAAACATCATGAAAGCATAAAAATAGATTTTTATAGTAAAATACCAGCAATAGTTTTTTTAAAAAAATTAACAACAATTTGACTCTCGACAAAAATTCTCTGTACAAAATTACGTCAATGAAATCTGATCTACAAACTAATTTCTTACAAAAAATACTGGTTCTATTCATACGAAAAAAACAAAAAACAAAAAAAACAATCGTGGTTCTACAAGGATTTCTTTTCTATATTATCTGTGATCCTTCTTGGGAGGCTTACGTTGAATACACCGGTTCTCGCTCGATCACCGAAGTTAAGCAACGTTGAGCCTGGTCAGTACTTAGATGGGTGTCTGCTTGGGAATACCAGGTGCTGTAAGCGTATAGTGACAGATGTGCGCTGTGGTGCAGTGGATATCGGCTCGGAAAGAGAAATCGGTGAGCCGAGTTCAAATTCCAGTTGAATACGCTGCATTAACTTAAGCACTGGCACCCTTGGGTAAAGGTATTAACCCGTCCCTTCCCTCCAGTTATGGGTTAAATAACAAGGGTAGGATTGGAGACCCTGCCCTTAAAAACAAATCCCAATGAATCTTGAACCAACAAAAACAAATAAACTAAATAAAACAAATCAAAACGATTTTCAGCATTAAATGACCTAATGAAGGTTGATATGCTGGTTAAATGAACCAACCAACCAACCTTCTTGAGAAAGATAGTGCAGTAATCTGCCGTTGCTTTCACTATTGTTTTGGGATTCAGAATTTTCCTTCTCTCAGAATGGTTGCCACCCATGTTTAGAGACACGGGTCTATCCTACTACTTAAACCATCCTTGGGGGATAAGAGTTGGATTGATATATTTCGTAAGGGTCAGTCAGTTAAGTGCCATACGTGATACACGCTTTCGGCGATCATGTCTCGAAAGAGACATGACTGACTGGACAGAAGATTATACCGCAGTAGGTTGCCATTGCTTTCTGCGGTAGACTGGTTGCCGACCAAGGCTATAGAACCCAATCTGTCCTATTATTTAACCCATAACTGGAAGGGAGAGACGGAGTAATACCTTTCCCAAGGGTATTTGGATTCAACTGGAATTCGAACTCGGTTCTCCGGCTTCTCGTTCCGAGCCGATATCCACTGTACTACAACGCCTATGCGAAAATGAACGCAAAAGTATTGACCGGAATATGAACATTTTTTTCTTATACTACGCGTATAAACTAAATTATTCGTTTTAAAAATGTTCGAACGTTGTAGGTGATCATATCTTTTCTATAAATTTCGTTTTTCTTTTAATTTTTCTTTTTTGTTTTTTAATCAGTGACTTGTCAGATCTTGGGAAAGATAACAGAGTGGTTTCTTGTTGCTTTCTCCACGGTTTTGAATTCTCCTCTCTGGTGTTGGCTGTCACCTAGAGGTAAAGAATCCAGTCTACCCTGTTATTTTACCGAAAGCTGATGAGAAAAGTCTTTTGAACAGGTGAAGAGGCTCATCTCTTGCTTCCTGTTTAGGATGTGGTTCCCGGCTTTCTTTCTTTTTTTATTTTTTCCCAATCTTCTTTCACTTTTTTTTTCTTTTCTCTGTTTTTTTTTTGTTCTCAATTAGAGTAGATAGACTTAACTATCACCCGGTTCACACTCCACCCACGTCTTTTGAACAGGTGAAGAGGCTCATCCCTTGTTTCCTGTTTATGATGTGGTTTCCGGCTTCCTCTTTTCCAATCATTCTACTCTTAAGTAGCCCCATGCGCATCAGTGGCGTCACCACCTTGCTTGCGGTGATGTGATAAAAAAAAAAGATTCATACTGTTTTTAAATCAAAGCGGAACCGCCATTTGTGTGCAGGGTTTTACAGTGAGAGAAAAAAACTAAGCACAGTAAGTATTGAAGACAGAATAAAAGATGTGGAAAGCTGTGATCGCCTACGTCCTGAAAGGACAGGGCACATAGAAGAAGAAAAAACAAATCTTTAAAAAGTCAAACGAATTCCCTCCCAAAAAATTTGTTTTGTCATCCAAAAAAAGATTTCTAGCAATCTCTTTTGTTAGCACATCTGACCTTTGTGTTTGAAAGAAAATCTCTAAGAATACAAAACGAATGCCCTCTCCAAAGAAAGATCAAAATCATATATATCTGACTGTTGCTTTTAAATTAAATCACTAAAAAGGCGAAAGGAATGCTCTCTTATTCAATTTAAGTTTTGTCTTCGACAAAATGATTAAAACTAGAATTATTGTTAACACATCTCACAGCTTTCTTTCAAAACAAATTCCTATGAAAACAAAATGTATGCCGCCTCATTCAATTTTGTTATTGTTCTCGAAAGAATTACTAAAATCAGCATGTCTTGTTAGCACATCTCACAGTTGTCTTCCAAAATAAATTTCTTAAAATACACAACGAATGCACTCCAATAGAATCTGAGTATTGTTTTCCAAAGAATTTTAAAACCAACATTGTTGTTAGGACATTTGATTATTGCCATTAAAAGCAAATCTCCAAGAAAAAAATCGAATGTCGTCTCATTAATTTTTCTATTTTCTTACAAAGAAAGATTAAATACAGCATCATTTCTTGCACATCTGATTGTTGTTTTTTCCACACAAATCTCCAAGAAAAGAAAAAGAATGTCCTCACATTCAATTTGTGTATTGTCTTTCAAAGACAGATTTTAAAAAATCATTTCACATCCAAACAAAGCAGGAACGCCACTGGTGCGCGGGGAACTAGAGCTAGAGAAGAAATAAGGTACAGGAGGCGTTGAAGAAAGGATAAGAGATGAATGGGACTCAAGATAGAAGATGGCAATTGACGTTTCGTTTAACGTTTTGGAGGTTGTAGCTATCAGGGAAGCAAGTAAACGGAAGAGAGTTCCACAGGCCGGAAGTGCGGCAAAAGAAACTGAAGTAGAAGTGAACCAAGAACCTTTGTGCGAAACTAAACGCAACTAACCTGGGAGGGATTTGAACTTCTTCCACCGATTTCACTTTCTGTGCTAATAACCGTTATGCCATCCGCAGATCCGAACTAGCAAATACTGTTATCATTTAGGCATTTTATAATATCAAAAATATTCTATCAAACGTTATCAGATCTCAGACATTAATTTTAGTTTAACCTGATATAATTTTACTTGAGAGAATGCAAAGAAGCATTAGCACATACGTACGAACAAATATGAATGTGTACATTAATTAATTCAAGGTTTTGTTTAAGTGTACGAATAATTTACAAGCGATGACGGTTGTGACGACAGTTCAAAGATAAAAACTTCTGTTTTTATTACGCCTATTTAGAGTATCATTACCGAAAGCCTGTAGCGATAAAGAACAATGATAAGGCCGATCAAAAGGGCAGGCAAGAGGCCACCCTTGGGTTCCAGAACAATTTGAATTTGCATCGCTAACTTTTTCGTTTATCTTTTTCCAGTTTCGCGCGAATTGTCATCTTTCGTCACTTCTATTGCGAGAACTTCACCGTCAGAATCGCCATTGGCGTCAATGCCGACAGCCAAATTCCTCGCCTCTCGACCGTCCCAAGTAATTGAGAACGTTGAATCGCTGTAAAGACCTTGGGATAGTTAATTCTAGAGGTCCTTATCAAACCAGCTTGAGTGTTTAAATATATACGAAAGATCTGATCAGTAAACAATTAACTGCTTAGTATTTAGTTCTTTTTGTTTTTCTTTTAATTTCTAGTGTTGTTTTGTCTTCCCTCTGTTTCATTGGTTGTGGTGTTTGTAAATAGATACTCGAAAGGGTGTTTCCTATGTGGCGGCTTCCTTTCGTCGTGGGGGAGCAATGTCAGTGGGCGTTTCCCTGTTTCTTGCGATGCTGTGCGGATTAAATAGAAGCGATTACAAAAAAAGAAAAGTTATGTTGAAAAGAGACAGGTGACAGGTAAGTCAAACGATAAGAGGTATATGATTTTTAAAATTATTATCTAAAGTTTTGCTGTGTTTTATGTTCAGAGCCTTTAGCTTATTTTTTTTGTATTTTGTGCCCTTTTTTGTCGTTTTATTTTTATTTTCTTTGTATTCTTTACAAAATTGTTGCATCTCTTTTTTCATGAGCCCTCGTTTTTCGTTCATTTTTTTCTTTCATTATTATTTTTCTTTTCTTTTTCACTTACCTTCTTTGTTATTTTCTTTATTTTCTTTTCTTTCTCCCTTTATTTTCTTTGTTTTTCTTTAATTCCTGTCACCCTTAACTTTCTTCATGTCATCATTATCATTATAGTCATGATCATGATCTCCTTCTTTTCATCATCAACATAATAGTCACGATCATGATCTTATCCTCATCATCATCATCTTCTTATCCTTATTATCATCATCATAATAGTCATGATTATGATCTTCTTATCCTCCTCCTCCTCCTCCTCATCATCATCATAGTCACGCTCATGATCCTGATCTTCTGATCCTTTTCATCATCATAATAATAATAATAATGATCATGATCTCCTTCTTATCCTCATCATTATCATCATTATCATCATCATCATCATTGTAATAGTCATGATTATGATCTTATTATCATCATCATAACAGTCATGATCATGATCGTCTTAATCCTTTTCATCATCATCATCGTCATGATCAAGATCTTTCATATCCACTCCTCCGCTTCTGCCTTTTATTCTCTCTCTCTCTCTCTCTCTCTCTCTCTCTCTCTCTCTCTCTCTGTGTGTGTGTGTGTGTGTATGTGTGTGTGTGTGTATCTTTCACAATTCCTTTCTTTTCTAAACTTTTTTTACTTAATACCATTCACTCTCTCCCTTTTTTCATTTTGTTCACTCCCGGTTCTTTATCATTCTTATCCCTATCTTATTCTTCCATCTCCCTTTCACCGTCTTTTTTTTTCTTTTATCTTTGTTTATACTTCCTTGTTTGTCTTTGGCCTCCGCCAGTAAACAACGGATTCATCTGCTCCCATTTTATTTATCAGCCCCCAAAGATTCTTTGAAAATTTATGCCACTTCCTCACTGACAAAATACTTTCAAAATACTCCACCCACCCCCTCACACACATACAAGTAAATACTGAAAAAAAACAAGGAAAAATAAAATGAAGAACTAGGAATATCCGGAATCTTCCTATATAATTTGGTGAGTTTCCCTCTATTTTTTAAAATAGCTAACCATGATAACTGACCCAAACATACCACAGTATTCCTTACACAAAAACAAAATATTCTTACTTAACATTCTTACTTCAGTCGCCATAATACCTCAATGTTTCTATGTCAGTCAGTCAGTTAAGTGCCATACGTGATACACGCTTGGGCGATCATGTCTCGAAAGAGACATAACTGACTGGGCAGAAGATTATCCCGCAGTAGGTTACCATTGCTTTCTGCGGTAGACTGGTTGCCGACCAAAGCTATAGAACCCAATCTGTCCTGCTATTTAACCCATAACTGGAAGGAAGAGACGGATTAATACCTTAATACCTAGTTTCTATGTAGTGCGAACTAATTCTCAAATATACAATTTGTCTGTGGTATGGGGATGATGAAATTAGCAACATTTAAAAAAGGCTCATTAGAACAATAGTCATGAAAATATTTATATAAAAGATATAGGGAAGCTGTGGAGGAAAGTGACCGAAGTCGAGATACCAGGACTGGACCGAGAATATTACCGACTCTTCTTTAGATTTTATCGAAAATATCCTGGAGTATCGAAACAGATATTGGAGCAACATTCAATGGATGGAAAAATGTTAGATTCATAAATGAGCAAGATCGATACTGGCGAGAAAAACTGCCACAGTTTCTTAGCAATAGACCTAGTGATTGATTCAATATAATTCCACTTAATATCAGTAGAAACTCTGATACTAAGAAGAGTCAATGAGTTGTTCTTCTTGATCTTAGCATCAGCCATGCTAATATAGTTCTTATAACGGTTAAAAGATAACCGTTTCGGTTTTAGGAGACATTAAAATTTACAAACGATATCTTGCCATTGTCAGAATGATTGTCTGTGATGTATCACCGAGGTGGATACGATACACAGAGAAAGTGTTCTGCGGTATTATTCAGCACAATATCCGGTGCTAAACGGATCTACACAGAAAAGTAATATTGATAGAATAACAGGCAAGACAGATTTTACAACCCAGATAGAGGGTGTTTAGATCTCAATAGACGCCGAAGTAATCAATCCGAATAATACAAACTCCTTCAAGCGGATATTTGTTCTTGTCTCTGCAGTTATGTTTTCACTAAATGTATTCTTCCGCACGTTGCTTTTTACATTTTTGTTATTTTGGCTCTTTACATGATTTTCTAAATTAGAAGTACAGCTGTAACTTAATTTCACTGTATTTCTATTAAATGTTTTGTGTAGCTCGGAGATTTTAGGGAAGTGTTTATTAAGTAGTTCGAAAATTATTTTCCCTATTTTGAATTTAGCTTCTAAATTAAAAGGCGGGTTAAACCAAATGATATTACGTTTTCTCGTATTATTCTTTTTTGTTCGTTTATTTGGAATTTATATTCTAATCTATTTTTATATTCATTTTCTTATAAGGCTCTTTCATAATCTTTTTTCCTCTGATCAAAAAGTGTTTTATAAGATAAATTTCTAGACAGTCTGTATTCAATTCCTTTAGAAATGTGTTTGATCATATTGGTAGTGTTATTTGATTCGGTGTTTCTTCTTCTTCTTTTTCTATGTGCCTTTTCCTTTCAGGACGTTGACGATCATGGCTTTCCACGTCTCCTTATCCCTGGTAGGACTGAGAAGGCATTCTTCTGTAACACCACGAAACCCCCGTTCTGTCATCCACCTGATCAGGCCCTTCAAATATTTTATCCGCTGCTTTCCCCTGTCTCTTTTTCCTTCTATCTGGTCTGTTAGTATCAGGTTCTCCAAGCCCTCCTTCCTCATTGCCTGTCCCAGGAACTTTAGTTGTCTCTTCCTGGTGCTCAATATTAATTTTTTTCTCGTTTTCATCCTTTCCAAAACCTCATCATTACACACATGCTCGATCCATGATATCCGCAGCATCCTTCTGTAGAACCACTTTTCAGTTGCTTCAAGTTTTTCCTTCATCTTCGATGATATTGTCCAGCATTCACTTCCATATAGAAGGACTGACATCACATAGCAGTTTAATACTCTCTTCTTTGTTTCTAGCGAAATTTTCTTGTCTCTTAATACCTTACTAAACTTCTGGAACGCGTCCTTTGCCATGCCAGTTCGCCTTCAAATCTCTGCGTTGCTCTTTTCGTCTTTTGTTAGAAGACTTCCCAGGTATTTAAATTTTTGTACCTGCTTGATTTTAGTATCCCCCACCTGTATTTTCCATTTTGTGCTGCTCTTTTTTGCTGATGAGCATGCATTCGGTTTTCTTGCAGTTTATTTGTAGTCCTTCTTTGTCGCTCTCTTCAGTTACCTTCTGTAGGAGGTCTTGTAGTTTCTTTTCCGTGTCTGCTATCAACACTGTATCATCTGCGTACTTTATGTTGTTTAAATTGTGGCCTCCAATGACAAATCCTGTCATAAAATTCTAGGGTCCTCAGAACAGTCTCGCTGTACAAGTTGAATAGATCCGGTAATTTGGTATTTCATTTCACATATGAGGAGACAGTGCCAGTTTGTAGATTGAGTTTGGCAACATTTTTTTATTAATTTCCACATCTGTATCAACATTGAGACTTTTGAAGAGTTTAAAAAGCATTTTTTTTACTTTGCCATTTTTTTTTGTTAACCAAATCTTATAAAAAGGCACCAAACCTCTACATAAAAAATATAAATAATGAAGCCAAAAACATCACAGACAAACTAGGTAGGAGTGACTGGGTTCAAACGGCAAGCAGCCATTTCTTACCATAAAGGGCCGTAAGGACGACTTTCCCAACAAACCCTCTTTCCGACTTTTCAATCCAACAAAAACCGAATGAGGACAAATGAACTAGAAAATCCTAAAAAATAAATGTGATTCACTAAGGATTGCTATGCAAAATAACCAATGAAAAGACACAAGTGAATGTATTTCATGGTTCCAGAATTAAAAACAAAGAAAAAAATATTATGAAATGACATAAAAACTTCAAAGATTTTGCTAAGAATTTAGCAAAGATACCATCAGAACACACAAAATAATTTTACATTGTCGCAAATTTGAGCTATTTCCTAATGATGAATTATGGATAAAAAAAATCTCAAAAGGTCTCCTTTGACGTGCCACAGGGTTCGTTTGACGGAGCCAGATTTCCGAGCTAATGGGTTTATTTATCTTCCAAAAAATCAACGAAATAGTCCAAATAGACGTTCACGACTTATATAGAAATAACAAACTGATAATATTGGCAGAAAACAAAAGTACTAAATACCAGTCGGCTAAGTACAGTTATTCCTCTTGTATCTTTGTTTTATTCATTATGTCTCTTCTGCAGATACACTCCACCTGAGAATATAAACATTTAGATAGATTCAAACTTCATATGCTGTCTCCATTCATGGCTATTCAAAAATACATCCTTTTTGTCTTTTAGCAATAAGATAGAAAGGATAGATTATATCATTTGAACTTTTGGTGATTTTTTCCCCAAGTTTTTTTTTCCTCTATTCTAATTATAAAAAACAATTACGAATCTTAGTTGCTCTTTACATAAAAAAATAGCACTTGTTTCAATCTAACCACATTTAATTTGTAAAATATTTGTTTGTCATGTGACGTTAAATTATATTTCATAGTCAAAGCCCATGAACTCACGTTGATTTGTTATTTTGAACTGATAACATACAAAGGGCATATTGTCAACGTCTGAATTGTTTTTACCTTCCTCACCTGAAAACGACCAGCAGTTCTAAAAAAATAATTGAACCTTCGATTCCACAAGTAGTCAGAAGATAAATATGTCGTCTCTATACTTGTCCACAGATCTGATATTTTTAGATTTGGGATCTTGCGGGCGAATAGATCACTAAACTGCGATTGATAAATGTGCGATTGATTTTAAGTGAGCGTGTGTGAACGTGGTGGCCGCACCATTCGTATGAAATCTTCAGAAATTTCCTCAAACCATTACTGGGTAACTTGAACAGAATGACACGGCGCATGTTTTTAATAACCCATCATTTTTTAGATATATGAAGTCCACAAATTGCTGTAATATAGCGGCTACCGGCTCAACAACGTTTTCAGGCGAATCAATCCTATACTATACTACGTGAACATAGCCCAGACAATTATAAAACAACTAGCAGTATAGCCCGGCGTTGCTCGGGTGTAATGAAAGCTTTAAAACTAATCTATCGTCCTGGAGCTCAGACTCAGCCTAAAGAATGTTTGTGTGAAGTTTGGTGAGAATCGGATAAAAATTGTGGATTTGTATAAAGGACATACAGGCAGATAAACCGACACAGACACACAAACATATTGCCTTTTATATATGTATATTATCGATTTTCTGCACTATTGTAAGAACTGCAACATTGAAACTTCTGAATATCGTTTTTTATGTCTTTGTCTATGAGTGTGTCAAATTTGATTAAAATCGGACCACTCCTTCTATAACCCGACTTTTTCGATTATCGATATTTATCAGAGGTACCTCCACACAAAACCTAGCTAAGAACACTCGCAGACGCTTGTAGTACAACTGTGTAAATTTTCAAGAAAATCAGTTCGGCCATTTCAGAGTCTATAGGTAACGGGGACACACAGAGAGAGAGAGAGAGAGAGAGAGAGAGAGAGAAAGTTCCATTTATAAGTATGTTTAGATTACCAACATGGACGTGGTATCTATGGTTTCATAGTGTAATATAACAATCTGGCCCCACCCGAGAAGAAGGCTGTTGCAAGCGGGGTTGTTTTCCGGTCGTTGAAAGGAACGGATGTTTGTTTGACCTTATTTCCGGCAGTAGCGGAAATGGCTACAAGAGGCAGACAGAACAGGTGTCTCTGAGAATTACGTGGGCGTGCGTGGGCGAGGCAAAATCCGGAAGTCCCGGTTTGGAGATTATAAAAAGACCTCGGCGCACGGATTTCAGAGAGAGAGACGAGACAGACAGACCAGAGTAGCAGTAGAGAGAGAGAGACACAACAGATACGACGACACTCCCGTCAACCCTTAGAAGCGCGCTCTCTCACTCTCTGTTCCCTAGGCTACACGGTTCATCGTCATTAATAAAAATATAACTTATATTTTTATATATATGCGTGTTTGTTGTTTATTGATATGCAACAATAGGAGTCTGTGATACATCCGTACTATCTAATCATTAATCATGCTGAACTGATCGACATTGAATATGTGTAATGATTCCATTATCACTTGTCCGTTACTATAGATTTTGTAGATTATCTGAGCTGGTGTATAATTTCGTGATGAAGTTTATTTTTATTAAACAGCAAAAATATGAAAACTGGCTAGCAAAAGAAAGATAGACAATGTTTTGCCAAATATTTGATTGTTGTAAAAGTTAAGAATACGGACAAAACTTCCCATGTCAGGAAAATATTTGATTGTTTTGAAAACAGCGTAGCCAAGGTCAGATAATGTGGGCCTTAAAATTATGTAAACAATGTATCAAAATATGACGTAGTCGCTTACATAAAATACAGGTTATTAATAAAAAGCAGTCGATGAAACCAAGAAAAACACAGTGTACTGACTCCTCCAAATCCACCTTCTACTCTACCCCATGTCACCTGAAGAAGAATAACGAAAATGTTGTATGCCTTATTTATATATACGTGTTACGGTCGTCATTTTATTAAGTGAGAATATTATCATTTTAGCATGAAAAAGGTAAGAAATTTCATAAGAAAGAAGATAACAAATTTTGGGACCCCTTTTTCGAATTAATAATCGTCGTTCCATCGAAGGCTATGCAGCGTATATGTCGTTTTGATTGAAGTTTAATCTTCGTCATTCTTGGCTTCAGGTATACAACACATGCTGGTCATTTTGGTGCCGTCTGTCGTAATATTTCGAGATGATCGTCATTCTTGGTATCGAAGATTATACAACATATATAATTCTAGTCAGATGACTTTGGTTACGATCATTAACAACCTGTGGTCGGGTGATGCATACGGTGGGCTGTCATGACTTCCATCAAGAATTCCAGACGTATACGTGACACCGTAGATCGATTGATATCAAATATCCGCATAATTTCAGAAATAGAATGCCCCATCCATCTGGAATTCAATGTTTTGCTACGTTCAAACCCCGGTAATTTACGCCACTTTTACGCCACCTTGTCGTAAGAAGCTTAGCTTCTTTTCACCCTAACTCACCAGGGGGTCAGTGTCTAGCTTAGGTTGGAGTATTCTCATTTTCCGCTTTTATTGTAGACAATAAAATTATGGGCTTGTTCAAAGTTGATGGTGATCATATAAATGAATGGAATTATTGTAAGTTCTTTGACAGTTCGACTTTTAAGTTATCTGCTTCTAAAGCCTTAAGGCATAGGTTCCCAAACTTTTTGCTGCGATTACCCCAAAATACAATTCCACTATTATCCATTACCCCAATTAACAAATACCCGTAATATAGGAAAATAAGTAATTATATTTTCATACATCAAAAGCAGATAAAGTTAATGGAAATTATTCAATACAATAGTATCAATCTATAATTATCAGGTGTATAGTAGCCGTAACCTAGCCGTGATTCTTAATGTGGGTATTAAGCTTGTATTGCCTGTGCCAGTTTATTTATTCTTGACTTTGTGACTGAAAGGGCTGTTCGGGTGTCATTTGTCACGTTGAGTCTGCTACGTTTCTTGGTCTTCATTCCAAGGACAGTAGAAAAAGCTTGTTCACATAAATAAGTGGTTGAAAATCCTACCCATTCATTGTTTGGAAACTACTTAAGTAAGTTTTCCTAGAGGCATTTAGGTGAGCATTTATGTCTGTTTTCATGTGGTTGAGGATGTCTTCAGAATTAACTTTATCAAGGAAGGCATCCAATGCAGAAAATTGTGCAAAAATTCCCTTTCCAATACGTCTGGTCTATAGTTCCAATTCCCCACAAAATGAAGCAATATTGTCCTGAAGTTCCCAAACCAAACATCCATTACCCACAAAATATGGGTTCATTACTCCACTGGGGTTATTTACCCTGGGGTTGAGAACCATGGCAAGGTAAACAGGATATTTATAAAGATAAAGCAACATGTCTTCCGTGGACAAAACCCTAACTATTTTAAAACGTCGAACATTGAGTCATTTTGACACCTCTTCGTAGATTCTGTAGACTATTATTTTATAACCAATATATAAAAGATATCTTTCTGAACTCATCAAACCATATATTTTCACTATTAATTTATTTATTCTATTACTATTTTCCGTCATATTATTACTAAAAATATATCTTTATGAAAGCAATAATAATAAAAATTGGTAATAAAATGACAGTGAAAATGCTTTATCTAAAAAGAATCAATGCTTTATCTAAAAAGAAAAAATTTAAAAAAATTTAAAAAATTAAAAAAATTAAAAAAATTAAAAAAAATTAAAAAAATTAAAAAAATTTAAAAAATTTAAAAAAATTAAAAAAAATTTAAAAAAAATTTAAAAAATATATCTTTATGAAAGCAATAATAATAAAAATTGGTAATAAAATGACAGTGAAAATGATTTATCTAAAAAGAATCAATGCTTTCTCTAAAAAGAATCAATAAGATAGTAACAAAACAATACGAACTGCTGACATAAAGTTTAATAATAGTCAAAAAAGCTTCACCTAAGAAAAATAATAATAAAATGGATGAAGATGAGTAAAGAAATACAAGTGAAAATACTTAATTTGAAGCCAACCATCATTAAGTTTTTTTTTCTTAATCTGATAATAAACCAATTTCCTCAAACCATTATTGGATAACTTGAACAGAATGACACGGAGCATTTTTTTAATAACCCATCATTTTTGCGATATATGAAGTCCACGAATTGGTATAATGTATGCTACCGGCTCAACGAAGTTTCAGGCGAATCAACTATATACTACGTGAACATAGCTCAGAAAATTATGGAACAATTACCAAAACAAATATCAACGCGAGACATTAGTATTTGAACCTTTTTGCTAATCATTCCTAAATTCTCCTGAGAGTGTGTGTGGGTGGGGGAAGAGTTTGTTTTGTCACAGGATATTTAAAAAAATATTTCTTATTCTTATTATTTTGTGAATGATTTGTTTGGCTATTTTAATTCGCCATATTTAAATATAAGTTGCTTTATTCATAAATAAAGCTTGTCTTCTGATATTGTATCGATATTCTTGGATATATTTGCTTGATAAAAATAAAATAGTTAAGAGAATACTTCTGAAAAAATAACATGTATCTGAAAATAGTGGCTTTTTTTTTAAAAAAAATAGTCAATTTCGAAGAGAACTCTTAATGCCTCATTTTGGCAGATATAGATTCGCAGAAGTTCCAACGAGAAAAACAGGCTTTCGTTAATAGGTTCATTCAAACCATAACCGGTCAGACTGGCTCCGTTGCTCAATTGATAGAAGCAGACTTACGAAATATTCGATTTCACTGATTCAAGAAAGAAATGTAGGTTCAATGTATGGAGATGCAATTTTCCTTTAGGAGAAATTTCTGGTTGTTATTAATTTTACTGTTTAAGAAAATGAAATACAGGGATTGCAACTAAAACAGATTTTCCCACTAAAAAATAAAGTTTAGTGTAATAATAAATAATGTCAATTTTTTTTTTAATCATATCACCCCGAGCAAGGCGGTAACGCCACCGATGCGCAGGGGGCTACGTAAGAGGGAAAAGATTGAAAAAGAGAAAGCCGGAAACTACATCCTAAACAGGGAACAAGGGATGAGCCTCTTTACCTGTTCAATAGACGTGGGTGGAGTGTGAACCGGGCGATAGTTTGGTCTATCTACTCCAATTGAACAAAAAAGAAAAGAAAAAAGAAAAGAGTGAAAAGATTGGAAAAGAGAAAGCCGGAAACCACATCCTAAACAGGGAACAAGGGATGACTCTCTTCACCTGTTCAGTAGACGTGGGTGGAGTGTGAACCGGGCGATAGTTTAGTCTATCTACTCCTATTGAACAAAAAAATAAAAGGAAAAAGAAAAGAAAAGAGTGAAAAAATTGGAAAAGAGAAAGCCGGAAACCACATCCTAAACAGGGAACAAGGGATGAGCCTCTACACCTGTTCAATAGACGTGGGTGGAGTGTGAACCGGGCGATAGTTTAGTCTATCTACTCCAATTACTTCAATTAGATAAAAGATTCTATAAAAATACATGTATACTTGGGCATCAATCCCTCTTTTATACAAGCCTCATTGAAGACGACTGACATGGAACTGTGATTAACTTTTTCATTATATTTTTATTGGTTTCTTACAAGTGATTAATATTCTGGATATAGAGTGTGCAAAAACTGCATGAACAATCTGTGGGTCCAAAAGCTTTCGGCTCATTAGCATGCATATTTGTTTTATCTACATATGTAGATATTGTTTGTAGCGATAGAAATGTTTTAATGTCTGAATACGTGAGCACATTGTGGCTGTGTTCCTAATTGATATTATTGAGAGTTTGTTCTGTTTTATTTCTAACGCTTATATTATTTTCAACCGTTTTCTGTATTTAGATAAGTCTATTGTTTACGTCTTTTCTGCAAGTATGTCGCTGATCCACAAATCATTTGGGCAGTTTTACACACTCCATGTCAAGAAAAGAAATCATTTGTACAAAAGCAAAAACAGTATACTAAAAAGTTTAATCGAAGTGCCTTGTCAGTTGCCTTCAGTGACACCAAGATAGGCAGAAAGATAGTGAACTCTAACGTCAATTTCAATCTATGTGGGCCCAACATTTCATGCTTTTTTTTTTTTTAATTGAACCGCTTGGCTATCCATATAGTCGATTTCATTATTACTGCGACGGCTCGTGTAGAATCAGGCACACGTATTTTGGAAAAATCAATAACAGTAAAATGGTGAACAATGTGCCAGCAAATCTTCAAACAAGCCTCCTTAGGTTCGGATTTAGAATTCTCCCCCTAAAGTGAGCATAAACAAAACTAGTACGAATTTTGTTTTTTGCATTGTTGAGTCTGCCTAGCTATGTAATTCAGAACTGGAAGAGGAGAAATTGATACATCACTTTATCAAGTGTATTTGTGTGAAAATCAAAGTAACATAATCGGTCGGAATATATATATATATATAAACTTATTTATAAATGGAACTTTGACGCTGTGTGTGTGTGTGTGTGTGTGTGTGTGTGTGTGTGTGTGTGTGTGTGTGTGTCCGTTACCTATAGACTCCGAAACGGCTGAACCGATTTTCTTGAAAATTTACACAGTTGTACTATAAGCGTCTGCGAGTGTTCTTAGCTAAGTTTTGTGTCAAGGTACCCCAGATAAATATCGATAATAAAAAAATCGTGTTATAGAAGGAGTGGTCCGATTTTAATCAAATTTGATACATTCATAGACAAAAACATAAGAAACGATATTCAGAAGTTTCAAGGTTGCAGTTCTTACAATAGTGCAGAAAATCGATAATATATATATATATATATATATATATATAAAAGGCAAGATGTTTGTGTCTGTGTCTGTTTATCTGCCTGTATGTCTATTTTTTCAGCCCTTTTATTTTAGTATTTCCTTCGGGTTTGGCTCTAAGTATGTATAATTGTAGTTCTTAGTCTCAACCATGATACCATTTAATTAGAGGACTTATTTAGCCTTCAAAATTCAGTTTAAGACGAAAAAAACTTATTTGATATAGGGAATCAAAATTTGACTTACATCCGTTCATTTTTCTTTCAGTCTACGGTTTCGCTTTAACTGGAAACAAGTATTGCTTTTTAGTCTTTCGTGCCAATGTCCAAAGAGTCTGAGCTCCAGGACCATGGATTAGTTTTAAAGCTTTCATTACACCCGAGCAACGCCGGGCTATACTGCTAGTATATATATATATATATATATATATATATATATATGTTGGTCAGGGATGGGTATATCATTAAGTGAACACCCTAAATCTACGCGTTATATGTTATTTGATTTAAACCGTGTTCGATAGGCTAACCCCGAGCTATGATAACAGAGATTATAACTATACTCGTGTTGAAAAACTTTCCACGAATCTAGAAAGAAGAGAAAAAAACGGTTTTAAAAAAGAAAGAGCTAAATAGATGAACATCAGTCAAAAGCGTTCAGACAGAGTCAGCACGAAGCCCAAAGAAAAAACTCCGATACGAGTAATCAACTAACAAAAAGTGCTCAATACTTTGATAGAAGCTTTCCCTTGACTATCCGTTTAGGTGAAATATATATATATATATATATATATATATATATATATATATACACACGAAAGAGCAACAATAGTTTCGTAGCCGGCTGATGAAAAAGTTAAAATATATAATAATAAAAATATAGTTTTAAGGAATGGTATTTCATGGGTTAAAGCGCTGAAAATCAAGGGTAGAGTGTATATAGATATAAAAGTGGACATTGAAGTCAACATCCGGCGGCGACAGTCAATTGAATATATATATATATAGTTAATTGGGCAAATTTCCCACACTTGTCAGTGACTTCAGTCTTGGAAGCCTCCGCTCAACAATACGGCGTCATCATTGAAATTAATTTAAAAAGGTTAGAAACATGAGAAGAAAAATGAATGCAAGAAAAATAATTATAAAAGATGAGAGAAATTATTAAAAAGTGCTTCAATCTTTTTTTAAGGAACAGAACGGAAAAAAAAACGAACGAAAAAAAAACGCACTAACGAACGAGAGAAAGAACGAACGAACGAACGAACGAACGAACGAACGAACGAACGAACGAACGAACGAACGAACGAAAAAAAGAACGAACAAATGATCGACATAACGAAAGAGCAAACGAACGAACGAAAGAATGAACAAACAAACGAATCAACGCACGAAAGAACGAAAGAAAGAAAAACGTACAAACGAAAGAACAAACGAACAAACGAACGAATGAACAAACGAAAGAATGAACGAATGAACGAACGAACGAAAGAAAGAAAGAAAGAAAGAACGAAAGAACGAAAAAACGAACAAACGAATGAATGAACGAAAGAAAAAACGAAAGAACGAACAAACTAAAGAAAAAAAAAGAAAGAACGAACGAAAGAACGAAAGAACGAAAGAACGGACAAACAAAAGAAAATACGAAAGGACGAACGAACGAACGAATGAACAAAAAAGCGAACAAAAGAACAAAAGAAAGAACGAAAAAAGAATGAAAGAAAAAATCAACACCACAATAAATGAAAATATTCGATGAAGGAAGAAATTATATATATATATATATATATATATATATATATATATAATGAGGAATCGAGGAATGGATTGCAAAACGAGTTGGTCTAAAGAAGGAATGAAAAATAACTGAAGACAAAAAAGGGAAAGAAAAAAGTAAACAATCGCTTACTCGGAGCAGAAGAGTAATGGACAATAGACTAAGAAGCGAGGGAACGCAAGAATCATAAGATGATGCGATATAAAGGTACAGAAACAGGAAGAGAGAAAAAAACTATAAAAAGCAGATTTGGAATAAGCCATAAATCAACAAAAAAAAGAACCTAAAAAAACGGAAAACGAAGCCAAAGATGTTCCTATTGTGAGCTCCCAATAAATCAAGAAAAATTCTTACATTTATCCTCATAAAAAAGCAATTATAAAAATGAAGTTCATCATTCTAACGACATTTTTCTTTTATTAATAAGGCATTTTTTTCGACTAATTTCTCTGCAGTTTTTTGTACTCAATTTATTTTTATTAACCATGACTTTTAATTATTTAATTTTTAATTTTTTAATCATATCACCCCGAGCAAGGCGGTAACGCCACTGATGTGCAGGAGGCTACTTAAGAGTGAAAATATTGGAAAAGAGAAAGCCGGAAACCACATCCTAAACAAGGAACAAGGGATGAGCCTCTTCACCTGTTCAATAGACGTGAGTGGAGTGTGAACCGGGCGATAGTTTGGTCTATCTACTCCAATTGAAAAATAAATAAATAAATAAATAAAAAAAAGAAAAGAGTGAAAAGATTGGAAAAGAGAAAGCCGGAAACCACATCCTAAACAGGGAACAAGGGATGAGCCTCTTCACCTGTTCAATAGACGTGAGTGGAGTGTGAACCGGGCGATAGTTAGGTCTATCTACTCCAATTGAAAAATAAATAAAGAAATAAATAAAAAAAAGAAAAGAGTGAAAAGATTGGAAAAGAGAAAGCCGGAAACCACATCCTAAACAGGGAACAAGGGATGAGCTTCTTCACCTGTTCAATAGACGTGGATGGAGTGTGAACCGGGCGATAGTTTGGTCTAACTACTCCAATTTAAAAAAAAATAAATAAATAAAAAAAAGAAAAGAGTGAAAAGATTGGAAAAGAGAAAGCCGGAAACCACATCCTAAACAGGGAACAAGGGAAGACTCTCTTCACCTGTTCAGTAGACGTGAGTGGAGTGTGAACCGGGCGATAGTTTAGTCTATCTACTCCAATTGAACAAAAAAAGAAAAGAAAAAAGAAAAGAAAAGAGTGAAAAAATTGGAAAAGAAAAAGCCGGAAACCACATCCTAAACATTGAAGAAGAGATGAGCCTCTTCACCTGTTCAATAGACGTGGGTGGAGTGTGAACCGGGCGATAGTTTGGTCTATCTACTCCAATTGAAAAAAAGAAAAACAAGAAAAGAAAAGAGTGAAAAGATTGGAAAAGAGAAAGCCGGAAACCACATCCTAAACAGGGAACAAGGGATGACTCTCTTCACCTGTTCAATAGACGTGAGTGGAGTGTGAACCGGGCGATAGTTTGGTCTATATACTCCAATTTCTTCTTTGTTCTTATTTTTATGTATTCCGTAATAGTTTAAATCACACACACACACACACACACACACACACACACACACACACACACACACACACACACACACACACACACACACACAGTTACTTTAAGAAATGGATTATTTTTTACTTGTATTTGAGTATGCGATTTCTTTCGTGGTCGAGCAGTTAAGTCAAATCAACAGTTTTCTCTAGGTCTCGGGGACGCAGGTTCAAATCCTACCGGAGGACGCATATTTTTCTAACCAGATTTCCCGATTATTATTCAAGCCAGTATATATACCCAGACCGTTAGAGTTATAAATATATTATTTAATTAAAAACAAAATATCTACTCAAATATGAGAATCTATTAAAAATAATGTTCAAACAAATAATATTTTTTTTATTTTTATATATATATAAGAACATACTTTTGCTGCTATTGTCTGGCTGCATACATAGTTATGGTAGAATAATTGCTTATCTACCCTATTCTACAGCAGCCATTATATCATGCATATGCACATGCACACACATTTTCAAACTAGCACGCATAAAAGACGTACGCACATCTGTACACAGACACATATATAGAGATGGACTGACAGATAGATAGAGGGAGCAAGAATTAATTTAAACAAGCCGGTTAATTTTCATTGACTAGAACTGTCTGTTTAATTTTCTAAATGTATTTTACCAATTTTCGGATAAGACTTGTCGACCCTTCAGTTCTTGATATTGACTGAGATGTTCGAAAGTAACTGAACATAATCAGAGCCAAATCATGGACTTTGGATATATTTTTCCGAAATTTTTATTTAAATATACGTCATCGTCTTCGAAAACGGGAAAAAATTAAAACTTATCGATTGAATCTTTGTTGATTGAATTGAAAAACTTTGAATTTAACAGCGTCAGTGGATCTGATGTAATATGGATTTTTACGCTATCCTCTATGAGCATTCAAATATGAATTTGGATCGCTGAGTACTGATCCAAATATTATTAGCGTAAACTTGAAAAGAAAATAAGTAAAAGAAAGGCGAGGTAGAACTGAATAATAAAACTGAGAAAAAGAAATTGAAGATGGAAGAAACAAGTAAAAAGAAAAATGAAACGGAGAAAACAGATGAAGAAAAAAATGTAAAGATAGAATGATGTAAGGGGAAAAAGTTATTTGAAATGAATGAACTGATAAAAAGGAAAAAGAAAGAAATGGAGAATTAATAAAAACAGAAAGAATAAAGAAAAAAAACAACAAATATATCTGGAAAAGGAGAGAAATGGCAAAAGGAAAGTAAAAAGAATGAAAATGATGAAATGATTAAAAAATTACCGAAGCATTAAGACGCGGCTGAAGAAAAGAGTAAAAGGTTTTAAACAAAACAAATAAGGATACAGGAAATAAGAAAGAAATGTGCAAGAAAAGAGAGAAGGCGATTATGGAAAGAATGGACAAAAACAGATTCTTGCTAAGAATGAATAAACAAAAAGAATGAAAAAAGAAATAATCAGATACCAGGAAGAAGAAAGGAATTCATGAAAGAAAAGGAAATGAGAAAAAAGGAAGAGAAAGACTGAATATAAAAACGTGCGTGTTGTGGAAAGAATTTGAATAAGAAAAGTATGAAAAGAAAAGAAAAATATGAGTGAACGTAAAAGAACATTGAAAAACGAAAAAGGAAAAGAAACAAAGAAAAAAAAATGTCTGGAATGAATGAAATGATAAAGAAATAAATAAAATGAAAGAAAGAATAAAAGGATGGAGACGAAGGAATGGTCCGAGAATTTGAAGACGCTTGTGTTTGGCATCATTATATTTTGACAATGATTGGTTTACCACAAATATAAGAGTTTATGACATTTATGGGCGATGATTATCTGAGAGATTCTTTTCCCTTGTCAAGAATGGTCAGACCGTTTCCCACGACACATGGGGTACAGACGCACAACAGATACATACCGAGGTATATACACCTAAGAATTATATTGTTATATTGATTCATGTATATGTATGCGTATTTTTGCGAACAAATTAAGCACACACACACGCACATGTGCTAGTCCTTTTTTCTCGCTAGAAAATGTCATACACATTTATAAGTTTACCGTTCATCCATGCATTGAATATTACACTCGCATCTGGTCTGATGCTTCTACTATTTACTTAGAAATTCTTGACAAAATTCAAATAAGAATCTTTAATGTTATCGGTTCTAACCTCGCATGTCGGTTTCACTCAGTTTCCCACTGTACCTTCCCCGTGCGTTTTATATTTTAAAAGTTCATTGTAATTGTTTTGATAAGCTTTCTCCATTGATATCTTGACTTTAAGAATTTAATCGACGTACTAGATTGGCGGATAGGTTTCGCCATCTTACAGTTGAAATCGCTAGATGTTACTTTAAGTTCTATACTAACAGATACCAATCATTATTTTCTAGCTTTTTAATTCCTATACTTTTACTGTTCTCTATCCATAATAATGTTTTTCTTTTTATCATATTCATTCAAACTCAGTAACTCATTGAGTATTAGTTATTTTATTGGATTGTTTACGGTGAAATGATGAAATATATATATACTAGGAGTATAGTCCGGCGTTGCTCGGGTGTAATGAAAGCTTTAAAATTAATCCATGGTCCTGAAAGACTGAAAGAAAAATGAATGGATGCAAGTCAAATTTTGATTTCCTGGTATCGATATCAAATAAGTTTTTTCGTTGTAAACTGAATTTTGAAGGTTAAATAAGTCCCCTGAGTAAATGGTATCATGGCTGAGACTAAGAACTACAATTATACATACTTAGAGCCAAACCCGAAGCAAAAACTAAAATAAAAGGGCTGAAAAAATAGACATACAGGCAGATAAACAGACACAGACACAAATATCTTGCCTTTTATATATATATATATATATATATATATATAAATTGTGTGTATTTTGGCAGCATTTTTTCATTAATGCAGGTTTCATTGAATAATATAGACAAGTTTTGTCTATTAATTTTGTGTAGGATCCGTTCATACCGTCTGATATACTTGATGGTGATGTAAACATTTCTTATAATTATATCAATAGTTTCACTGACGGGTACATTAGTAAAAAGGTTTTCCACATCAAGTGAAGCTATGATTTCATTATTAGGTTTTTCACTCTTGAGGATTTGGATTGCCTCTAGGGTTGACTTTATACTGTATTTACTCGGAAGGTAGGGTGTGATAAGCTGGTTAATATGTTTAGTTAACTGGTATACAGGAGTAGGAATTTGGGATATGATAGGGCGGAGAGGATAGTTAGGTTTATGAGTTTTTATGGTTCCGTATATGTAACCAGGTTTATAGCCACCAATAATTTTAGGGAGTTTTAAGGAATTCTGATCAGCGTTGTTGGCACTAATGAGTTTATTAAGTTTAGATTTTAGTTGGTGTGTCGGGTTCTTGTTAATTTTTTTAAATTTTGTGTGGTCATGGAGTATGTGGTTGAGTTTTGTATTGTAAAAAAAAAAAAAAAATTAACAAAAACCCGACAGACGGTATGAACGGATCCTACACAAAATTAATAGACAAAACTTGTCTATATTATTCAATGAAACCTGCATTAATATATATATATATATATATATATATATATATATAATCGATTTTTTCCACTATTATAAGAACTGCAACATTGAAACTTCTGAATATCGTTTATTATGTCTTTGTCTATCAGTGTATCAAATTTGATTAAAATTCAACCACTCCTTCTATAACCCGATTTTTTCGATTATCGATTTTCGATATTTATTGGGGGTACCTCGATACAAAACCTAGCTAAGAACACTTGCAGACGCTTATAGTACAACTGTGTAAATTTTCAAGAAAATCGGTTCAGCCGTTTCGGAGTCTATAGGTAACGGACACACACACACACACACACACACACAAACAAAGTTCCATTTATAAATAAGTTTAGATAATTACAGACTGGATGAATCTTCACATCGAAAATCCCATTCGAAATTATATAAAACCGACCAATTCAAACAAGAAAATTAAATTATCTATTATAAAAAATTCAAAACTGCCAACCTCATTATCAATAATAATAATTCCCCTGAAAAATATATACTGCAGAGAACCAGTAACATTTACGAATTTACATGTCCTTTGCAGAAGTGTATTCCTCAGCTATCCAAATATGTAAACAATTACATTGGCTATACCACCACAAAATTGACAAGAAGATTGACCTTAAACTTTTCCCACAACAGTTCTATCCGATCTCATTTAAACACATATCGAGATCTTCCAGGACCTCTCCGTGATATCCTCGTTGATAATACATATATAATAACATCATCCAAATGAAGAGTAAAAATAATGGAGGCATTAATAATAAAAAAGAGAAATCCTAATGTTAATAACATAAATTATGAACACGGTAACAATGTGCTTACTGTGTTCGGAACTTATGACTATATGTGCATAAACTTTCCTCATGTTTATTTATAAGTAAAACAAAATTAATTCTTGATAATGGTTAAAAGTATAGCCGAAAGCACTCGAAAGTACAAAAGCTTTGGACAATTCTTATACAATTTGAGTTCCGAAAAAAAAAAAAATTATACGAACACATGAAAAATTAAATAAAAAACTTAATGATAATATCTTGTCTGTCATTTTCAATTAAACCTATATATAAACTATATCTACCTTCTCAATATATATATATATATATATATATATATATATATATATATATATGTTTGCAATAATGTTGATTTTGTACAAGACCCAAGAGTCACTCGAGGTAAAGTGTTACAGAATAAGAGGTAAGAGGCACAGTTTTTGAGGATATGAGGGGGGAGATAACGGTTAGGATTAGAGTTGAAGTGGTTAAAAGTGTAGTGGCCGAGAGAGCATAGTCTTGTGAGTCGATTTTCACAAAGTAGCTTCTCGTAGAAAGACGTTGCAAATGATAAGGATACATGATCTACTCTTGAAGGATCATCCATGCGGTACTATGAGATGTTCAACATGCTAAGTACAAATGACTTGTGCTGATACCGGGATCGTCCCCGGCAGTCGGTAGAATGTGTTCTTTGTTGTACGAGCGGATCTCGGTCTTCCTCAGTCCATAGTTTGTGGTGTCACGGATCCAGCCTCAGTAAGGCAGCGATAAACAGCAACAAAGGTTGGATGACACGGTTTTTTTTTCGGCTGGAAACACGATCTGATACAGCAGTGCACCCTTGCGTTCATTACCCTTCGGGTAGCCGTATGTAAAATTATATCTGCCTTTTCAAGATGTGAATATCCTGCCATTGTTAAATGGGACACTTCTCAGTTAACTTATTACTACACACGTCAAATATTAGGTTTGAGTCTGAGTTTTGTTTAACGTTAAATCAACCTCTGTGGGTTATTTAATGCCAAAAAAGGTGTGGTTTCAAGGTACTTTTTTAATGTTCGGTTATAGTGAGAACATTGATTTAATAAGATTTTAATGAATTTTTTTGTTTTTATTCTTTTGTATTTTAGAAAGCTGAAAATGTCTTCTAGTCTTGTATTGAAAATGTTTTGCTGTGAATAATTTTTTCCTTCAAAAATGTGTTATGGTAATAATTTTTTCTTCAAAAATTTTTCTATAAAATTATTTTTATAGTGTTTTGACCCCAGTTTGGGGGTTAGCTATTTGCCCATAGCTGGGAGCCTAACACGTACTATCACCTCGGGTAAGGGTGAACCTAGGAACAATAGCAATTAAGCGGTGGTTCCATGCTCCTTACAACCTCCCAATCAGAGGCCTTGCTGCCGGATGCAGTTTACCGTCATGCCCAGCACCGTCAAATGTTGAAGAGAGACTAATCACAAATGTGTACGAATAACAAATGTGTCTGCATGTATGTATGCTTGTATGTCTGCATATATACTGTATATATGGATATATAGATGTAAGTAGGCGTATGAATATATAGATCCAAACAACAACAAAGAAATATACTTATAAAGCTGATCTTCTATAATTAACACCCTATTATTTACAATAACATTAATTCAAATTATAACAACCTACTAAAAAAAGAAAAGTTGAATTCCTTGCATTCACTTACGCACAAATACCCTTGGGAAAGGTATTAATCCGTCTCTTCCCTCTAGTTATAGGTTAAATAATACGACAGATTGGGTTCTATAGCCTTGGCTGGCAACCGGTCTTCCGCAGAAAGCAATGGCAAACTACTGCTGGATAATCTTCTGCCTAGTCAGTCATGTCTCTTTCGAGACATGATGGCCCAAAGCGTGTATCATGTATGTCACTTAACTGACTGACTAAATATCATAGTTGAACACATGATTAAGGCTTCTACTAGGCATAAAGTGGAGGATCAGTTTTAAATTGTTATAAAGTAATAAAATGATCCCCAACTACTTACTACTTAATAATATAATACATTTCTTCTTCCATCAGTTAGAGGTTAGAATAATAGGACAAATTGGGTTCTATAGCCTTGGCTGGCAACCAGTCTACCGCAGAAATAAATGACAACCTACCGCGGGATAATCTTCTGCCCAGTCAGTCATGTCTCTTTCGAGACATGATCGCCCAAAGCGTGTATTACGTATGGCACTCAACTGACTGACTGACTAAAAGAGAACACTGAAACAATGATTAAATGCAGATATTTAAACAATTTTTTATCTTTTAACAAATCATTCACCATTTAAATGTTACTTTCATATTAATATAGATGTGCATAAGTATATGTATAAATGTTTGAATGCACATGATTGAACATATATATATATATATATATATATATATATATATATATATATATAGAAAGAGAGAGCCGTATGGGTCTGTGCGTGCGTGCCCGTGTGTACTTATATATGTATATTCAAACAACAATAAATAAAATACAGTTATAAATCCTACCTCACAAACGAAAGTAATTGGCGTATCCCAGCTTATTCGGAAATATTAAACTAAGTCGTCTCTAACCCTAAAAGTTCACTACATTACCTTTTGACACTCAAAGCAAAAAGATGAAGAAAAGGAATAACGAAAGAGTAGAAAGAAACAAATTACGAAAAGAAATAAGCACGACATTCTACGCATGCGCGCATTCGCTCACATACACGCAGAAGCGCAGGCGCAAACATACAGACGCAAAGAGGGAACTTCCGCCTAACACCAATAAAAAAGGGCAAAAAAAATATTTATTCCTTAATATAAAAATAACGAAAACTGGCAGATATTTGCTGAGTAAATCGAAAAATTGCACAAAGGTTCGTCTACGAAACGCCGGGATAGAGAAGCTATATATATATATATATATATATATATATATATATATATATATGTCTGGCGATTGCGTTTCGCACGAAGCAATGTGTCAACTCCGGGTGTTGACTTTTTATTTACTTATATTTAATCTCTGATATTGAGCATGCACTTTAAACCATAAATATGCCATACGCTAAAACTATATTTTATCATATATATATATATATATATATATATATATATATATATATATATATATATATATATAAAGTAGAATCTTTGGTACTTGGTAAGGTAAATGCCACAGGGGATTAAATCCAATGAGAACTCAATGTTAAGTTTTAACAGAGTATTATAATAAAGAACATAATTTGGATGTTTTTATAAACCCATTGGTAATATATTATTACGAGGCTCTTTTATAGACCGCTCCTCGGACCAAATTCATACAACATTGAATGGGTCAAAATTATCCTGATAAAAAGAGTCAAGTAAAAAGGAAGAAGAAAAACAGAAAAAGAAAATGAGAAGAAAAATAGGAGTGAGGAGGTTAGCTTAACAGTGTTAAATATTAGCGTCTATATTATATCTAGACGACAAGATGGCCTTGGCCTAGACTTACAATGACAGTAGCTATGAAAGTCAGTATATTTTGACTTGCATATTTAGTTGTCTATTTTAAGATGCATGACATTAAAAATTAAAAATAAGGGGTTGAATTTTCACTAGAAAAAATGAATTGTTAGTTTTTCTTGTTAATTCTAACAGTAATCATAATACTGATATATTATTTCATAAAACTTATTGGTAGTAATAATAACATAATAATAAAGAAAATAATAATAAAAATAATTTATCAAAACTTGAAAGTATTAATAATAATAATAATAATAATTAGAAAAATTAACAGTAATTGATGAAAATTACGAAAATAAAAAAATAATACTATTACATTAAATCTATTAAAAATACACTTACATTACAATAATACTATTTTATAAAAATTATAAGTATAATAAAAGTATAATAATAATAATAATAATAATAATAATAATAATAATAATAATAAGGCATTCGATAGTGTGCCACATGACTGGATTTTAAAGACTTTAAATATATACAAGATATCGCCCGTCATCATCAATTTCATCAAACAGTGCATGTCTATATGGAAAACAACCCTTTACCTCAGTCATATAAATGGAATCTATAAGTCTGATGAAATAAACATCAAAAGAGGTATATTTCAAGGTGATTCTTTGTCTCCATTACTATTCTGCATATCATTAATAGCACTAACCAGTCAACTTAATAAGACAGAATGTGGTTATAAAAAATAAAATAAGCCATCTATTTTACATGGATGACTTAAAGTTATATGCTAAGAATGATAATGAGCTGGAAGGTCTTCTGCAAACTGTAAAATGCTTCAGCGAAGACATTGGAATGAAATTCAATTTGAATAAATGTGCTAAAGCTACAGTTTTACGTGGATCAATACAAGAAACATCCTCAATTAGCTTAGACCCTGCTGTAACAACAAAAGAATTGAAACCAGAAGAAGCTTATAAATACATAGGTGTAAATGAGAGTGAAAACATTCACCATAAAAAATGAAAGAAATAGTGCGTAAAGAGTACTATAGAAGGCTACGAATGATATTAAAAACTGAATTGAATTCTCAGAACAGAGTTATGGCTATTAATAGCCTTGCAATCCCAGTTGTCCAATATAGCTTTAACATCTTAAACTGGACTCTAAACGACATCAGGCGAATGGATGCTAAAACAAGAAAGCTTCTTTCTAAGCTTAAGATGCATCATCGAAAGTCTGATGTAGACCGTCTATACATACCTCGTAAAGAAGGTGGAAGAGGTTTTATTCCGCTGGAATTGTCATACAAGACAACAACTATTGGCTTACTAACATACATAGAAACAACAATGGATTGGATGATACAATTAGTAAGACAACATGAAGAAAGAAAGAAAAAATATTCAATAATAAAAGAAGGCAGTAAATACAAACAAGATTTACAGTTAGTAGATTCTGTAGAAAAGCAAAACAGAAGCCAAGAACCAACTATTGCGGCAAAAAATATGTAAATGAAAGCCAAAGATAAAGCTCTTGAACAGATGAAACAGCGCTGGCAAGACAAACCTCTGCATGGCCAATATCCAGAATGTGCCAATAAATCCAATGTTGACAAAGTTAATACTCATCGATGGTTACCTGCATCTGGATTAAAGTCTGAAACTGAAGGCTTTATTCTTGCAGCACCAGACCAGTCTTTTCACTAGAAACTTTCAGGCAAATATTATGCATAATAATATGGATCCAAAATGCAGGTTTTGTGATAAACACCAAGATACAATAGACCACCTAATCTCAGGCTGTTCTGTACTTGCCCCAAATAAATATAAAAATCGCCACGATAGAGTTGGGCAATATTTACATTGGACAATGTGCAAACATTATGAAAAATCTGTAAACAAACACTGGTATGCACATCACCCAGCACCGGTTACAGAAATAGAAGATGTAACCATTCTATGGGATTACACCATCTACACAGACAGAAAAATTGAAGCAAACAGGCCAGACATTATTGTTAAAAACCAGAAGGAGAAAACTTGTCTATTAATTGATATGGCTTGTGCAGCGGATTGTAACGTAGTAATCAAGGAATTTGAAAAACTGTCAAAATATAAAAACCTGGAAATTGAAATAGAAAAAATGTCGAAATTGTAAACAAGAGTTGTGCCAGTGTTAGTAGGTGCACTTGGAATGATAAAAAATGGAACAAAACAACACATTGAAAGAATCCCTGGAAACCCCAGCTTAAGAGATATACAAAAAATTGTCTTATTAAGTACAGCCCACACACTAAGGAAAACTTTATCTATGTAATGCTAGGGATGATAGGGAAGATAGAAAAACATGAAATGGAGTCATAACAACACGCCACGACCTGCCTTAGGTCTCCCCGCAGACTTGGTTGGTAGTGAGACCAAAGCAGAAATCGAAATATGATGAAAAATGACATAATAATAATAATAATAATAATAATAATAATAAAGTTAACATGATAACAATAATGATTAAAAATTTCTTTTAAGGGTATAAAGTCTTTAACGGGAAATTCTAAAGTATTTTCCAAATCAAATTTTTAAGTTTAATTTCGATTTTGCTATGGAATCCTATACCTTTTTTTGTGTCAACATTTTTTAAAAAATTATTGTGGAATGAACTAATTTTTAATAAAAAAATAAAGTGTAATGTTTTTGTTCTTCTTTCATTGCACGTATTTGTGTGAGTGCATTAGTGTGCGTGTGTGTGTGTATGCTCAAGTGTATGCATATGTGTGTATGTGCGTATGTGTAAAATGACTTGGTTATTTCTCCTTCACATAATTTTTCTTGTCTCTTTATACTTCCTCCCTATCAGTTTTTATACGCATTTTTTCTCTCTTTCGGTTCTGAGTGGCAAAAGATATTATGTAGCAATCTTTCATACGGTGTCATAGACTGTCTTTGAACTTAATATTTCTCGAATGATTTAGACTTCTTAATTTAAAAAAAAATTAGGTGTATTCAGTTAATTACTTAAATAATTTTATTTTATTTTTTTGATTAATGATTAAATAAAATGGAAAAATATTTATCTACGCCTTGAACTACATATTATTTAATTTTCGACGGACCTGAAGCACGTTTTTCTTTTTTTTTTCTTTTTTTTTTTTTTACTTTCTTTAGTGCAATCTTATCGACTACACCCTGAACTTTCTGACTGACAAAAAAAAGAATTTGGAAAAATTTCAATATTTCAACGATTTTAGGGGTGACTCAGTTTTTCATACAAGGTTATAAGTAAATCGATCCTCCATTTTGTAACCACTCGCCAGTACCACATTACCACCACCTGTAAATTGGTTGATTATCATTTTTTTTTCTTTTTTCAGTGCAATCTTATCGATTAAATTCTAAACTTTCCGATTGGCAAAAAAAAAAAAAATTGTAAAAATTTCAACATTTACACAATTTTTTTTAGGCGGTGGGGGGCTCAGTTTTTCAAACAATTAACTTTTTTGCTTGCGTATATTCAACAACTGAAAATACTTTGCGAAATTTTTGGATAAAGCCATTCTTGGAGTTTCCGAGGAAGATGCCATCGTAAGAAATAAAGAAAACTTGAAAAAGACAAAATCAAGAACAACAACTCGTCCCCTCACAAAAAACAAAAAAAAAAAAAAAAAAGCAAAACGACCCAAACGCGAGTGGTTACAAAATAGAGGATCGATTTACTATAACGTTGTATGAGAAACTGAGCCCCCAACTAAAATTGTTTAAATATTGGATTTTTTTTTCAAATTTTTTTTAATAATCGGAAACTTTATGCAAAGATTAAACAAAAGTTAATTCTCGTTTTTAAAAATATATAAAAAACAAAACGGACAATCTATGACACTTTACTTTTTCAAAATTAGAAAATTTGAATTTAAATTAATCTGATTTGAATGAAGTATTACTTGTCAGGACATTACTTTGTCAGGACATTTATAAGAAAAGTAATGTGGATGTGCGTTGTGGTACAGTGGATATCGGCTCGGAACGAGAAACCGGGGAGCCGAGTTCGAATTCCAGTTGAATCCATTGTATTCACTTTCGCGCAAATACCGTTGGGAAAGGTATTAATCTCTTCCTTCCAGTTATGGGTTAAATAGCAGGACAGATTGGGTTCTATAGCCTCGGCAACCAATCTACCGCAGAAAGCAATGGCAACCTACTGCGGGATAATCTTCTGCCCAGTCAGTCATGTCTCTTTCGAGACGTGATCGCCTTTCGAGACATGATCGCCCAAGCGTGTATCACGTATGGCACTTAACTGACTGATTTCTTAATGTTATCTTTGTGACTTGTGAAGTGAGTGTTGACAGCCATATGTGGTGATAAGCTAATTATCCGTCAGTTAATTGTCGATTGGCCGACCGTGTCTCTTTAAAGAAATGACTGACAAGGCAGAAGATTTTTCTGTAGTATGTTGCCATTATTTTCTCTGGTTGACAAAAGCTATAGAACCCAATCTGTCCATAGCTAGAGGGAGAAGAGATGGATTAATACCTTTTCCAAGGGTATTTGGCGTAGGTGAATTAATCGAATTCGACTAGAATTGGAACTCATATCTTCGCGTTTTTATTCAGGGCAAATATCCATTACACCACATTCAAGTATGGTTGACCAGAACTGACATAATTGTCCTTTTTTTTCTGTAAGGAGAAGAAACCGTGAGACACATGACCTTTTAAAGCCACATACGAAATATCATATTTCTAAAAACAACCTTCGTACATATAAAAAGACAATTACTTAAAAATTATTTTAAATAACTTTTCGTACGAAGATTTGTTTTCAATTTTCGATTAGTAAATATAGCCTTCATTGCTTCACATACTTAACCGCAACAGGGCTTTGAAGAATTTAAAAATACTTTTTAAACTTTATAAATCATTATAATTAAAAAAGAAAAATGAAAACAATTACTGTAAAAATTAATTATTAAACGTAAATTTTTTCTTCAGATTATAATGTCCTTTATATATATATATATATATATATATATATATATATATATTTCTTTATTTATTTATTAAAGGCAGTTAAAAGCTTATTAATTAATTAGAAAGTTTTATTGCATTTATTATTTTACTATTGAGAGCAGATTTTCGGAAAAGGGGCTAACTGTATGCAAAAATAAATCATATAGATGATTTACATTCCCCAAGAAGTTCTGCGTTTTACTAACAAAAGAAATTATCGAAACAGAATTTAATTTCTAGAAATTTCATGAAATTACGTAGAGGTAGGTGTAACAGATCTAAAAAAAATATATTTTTAACAAGATTTTCTAAAAAAAATAATTACAGAAATAATTTCATTCATTTGTGAATAAGTTTCATTAAAATCCAAGAATTATTTGATTTTTGCAAGAATTTGCAAATTAATGTGTTTTTCACCGGAAAAAGTAAAACGTTTGTCAATTAGCTGATTGATGCAAAGTATCCTTCGATACACGGACTCTAGAGATTCGTTAACCTCGTCAGAAAGTATCATCAGTTGACTGCTTACAGTTCTCGATTTATCTTTTTTATATCCATTTATCAGTGCTGTAAGTTTTTTCGTAGTGTGTGCGCGCGGGTGTGTGTGCGCGTGTATAGACTCACACAAATACATGTACATATGTATATGTATTTTCATACTGATATATATTAATTAATCTATAAGCGACAAAGTAATTGTTTTTATCTTACTCTGGTGGTTTAAAAGTTAGTGTATTATGTGAGGTTAGGTTTATAGATACATTTGTTGATCTTGTTTGAATATATATATAGATATAAAAGGTATATAATATACATACGTACGCGCATGCCACACGCATACATATGTATATATATTTACTTATAAACATGCATATATATATATATATATATATATATATATATGCTCACATATACACATAAATCTAATTAATGTTTAAATGCTAAAGTAAATATTTGTTGATATGACATGTCATTGTTTCACTTTTTTAGTAGCTAGTATTTTTTTCTTGGTAATGTAAATATTAAGGTATTATTTATGGAAACTAAGGTTTGCTGTGATTTGTATGTGTGCATATATATATACTCACTTACGCATGTACATGCGCATGTTTATTTATCGTATTTATTTGTATATTTTATTTCATGTTTATTTTATTTATGTCTTTATTTTAATTAGTGCTTACATAGCAACTTAAATGTTTGTTGATATGTCTGCATTTACCTATTATTTCAAATTTCTTGTTTAGTAATTTACTTTGTTTTCTAAAATTATTTTTTATAATTTTTCCTCAAAGCATAGTTTACAGTTTTTACTGTATTGGGCCGGTGTTTTTAGAATTTTTAGAATTTCCTATTTAATTGTGGTGAGGATATTTTTTGTTTTTGGTTCCATATATATTATGATATGATTGTGTTGTTGCATATTCTTTCCGTCAGAGGACATTTCATGATTGTAATATATTTCTTTTATGTGTTTGTGTGTGTGTGTGTTCGTGCGTGTGTGTGCGTGTGTGTGTGTGTGTGTGTGTGTGTGTGTGTGCGCGTGTGTATGTGTCTGCGTGTGTCTGTGTGAAATGCTGTTCAAAAATTCATTGAATCTGACTAGATTAATTATTCTTCATTTAAGTGACCTTTTAAAATTATTTTCCCGCGCCTCACCGCTTATATCTGGAAATCATTCCAAAAAGAAATCATTTTCTGCCAATTCTTTTATTGAAGAAAGCTGTTTTGTATCTTATGTATATGCATGTAACTTTAAGAAGTAAGAAGTAAGAATCAATTTAAACAATTTTGTTAAATTTACTTTTATTTTTGAATGTATTTTATTTCATTTTTTCAATAAAATTGTTGTACATTTTGTTGCTTAGATTCTGACAAAATGTCGTCGTCTACTGACAACATCTAGTCCTTGATAATGGTGGAATGGTTAAAAGTACTTGAACGAAAACAGTACAAAACATCAACTTTGGACAGATTTTTTCCAGTGTTTTTATTCGTTATTAAAGAAAAAGTTAAACCCGTATCATGTAAACAAATCCCTGAAGAATCTTAATAAAGTGAAACGTGTTAGATTTACCGACCTGTTCTTTACTTATGCTACCATATATATATATATATATATATATATATTGTAATAGTTTATAAAAGCATTATATATATATATATATATATATATATATATATATATAATAGTTAACTTAAAGAGCCAACAAACCTCCCTAGGTTTCACCTAACCGGATCTTCGGGGAAGGCTGGCCAGCCTTCTCTGAAGATCCGATTAGGTGAAACCGAGGTAGGTTTGTTGGTTCTTTAGGTTAACTATTTTGTCTGCTCTGCTTACGTATTGAGCGCCTTTTTGTTATAGATTACTCGTCTCGGGTTTTTTCTTTGGGCTACGTACTTTGACTGATGTTCACGTGCTTAGCCCTTTCTTTTTTCACATCCATTTTTTTCTTCCGCGTATATACTCGGAGGGTTTTTCGAAACAAGTATAGTGATAAGTTTATATATATTAGAACAGTCTATGTGAATTTAACTTTTACTTTAATTTTCTAAGGTCTAAATTGGTATAAACTTTAAATAATAAGATTTTTTAAAAAGAATTTCATTATTTTCAAAATTTCTTTGTGGTATCTAATATTTGTGACTTATGGGTTTCTGTTCATTTTCTCTTTATTTTTCTCTTCCCCTTCTTTTTATTGTTTTTTTCTTCCACCCACTTTTTTTTTCACTTATTTAATTCTGTGGGAGTTATTTCCTCACCCATAATTGCGTATGTATATATGCCTTCCTAAATAATATTTGTGGGATTAATTCTGTCTGTGTATGGCTCCCCTTCCTTCTTTTTGCGTGTATATAATTTTTGTTTTATGTATGTGTGATTTAATTCCTTACTCTGTATTTTTTATGTGGGTAATTTGATGTATCTATTCTCAATTTATTTCCGGTTTAAAAATCCTTCTGCTATAAACGTTAAAATATTCGGAGTGAAATTAACATTTATTTATTCATCAACGATCTGAACGAGGGAATTGTAAGGATTTTCTTTACATTGCTGAAATATGTTCTGAATGTATTATTTAATTATGTGTTGAGTTTTCTTCTCAATATATATATATATATATATATATATATATACTGTAATGGTTGTTACAATGTTTTTAAATTCATAGTATCACTACACAAAATGATACATGAATTTAAAAACATTGTAACAACCATTACAGTATAACGCTCTACATTTGTATCGAGCAATAAAAGTAAATGCATGAACAAAAAGGTAAATAAACCTACGAGTTCAACAACTTAGTTACAATATATATATATATCCAGATGAGGAGTACAAACCGGTTTAGTATCCAAAGTTCTCCGGCATTTACTTTTTTAAAAAAGTGCTCAATATAACGTAGATCGTGGAGCGTAATATAAATAGATTTGTTTTTATTTAAAATTAACTTAATTTACATTGCGACCTGGAAATTTTAATGTTTCGAGATTTTAATCTTTTATCTCGTCATCAGGCAATGTTCAAGTACTTTAATGAAAATGATTTACATTTGAATGTAGAAAACAATACATTTTCTTATTAAGAATTAATATGAAGTGGGGAAGACAGAAAATTTAGATCATATGGGCGTATTTAATTTAACTAATCAGATTGAAGGTCGACTTTGAAAACTTAAAATATAGGTTAGATGTTAGGGGATATGCATTATATGTCTAAGGAAAACTGTTATTTTTACGGCTAGACTGTTTACTTCCGGTAAGATGTATACATTTTAGTTACGAAGAAATAGTCTTTGAGTATGTATGCATCCCTGCTCTTTGTTTTTGTTACTTTATTTTAGGCATGTCATAAAGGGGCTTTTAGTATGATTAATAGATTTTTAAAGTTTTATATATATATTTTAGTTCAGAGTACATTTCTTTATCAGATCATCATATATTCTTAACTTATATCAATCCTAAATTTATTAAATTAATATTATTTACATCCTAATACAAAATAAATTAAAAGATATATGCAAGTTAATTAATAAGCTTCTATGAAGAATTATTAAATATATTCTAAGTTAAACATTTTTCAATAATTACATATGGCAGTGATTTTATTATGTTTATTTAATAGATCTTTTTTTAAAGAAATTTAGTAACATATAGTTTTTCATACAAAACACAAGGGGCATGGGTCATTTAAATACTTTCATATTCTCGTTTTTTGTTTCTTTTTAATTTTCTATTTTATTATGGAAGTTTTATTAGCTTCTTTTAAGTAACAAAAATATTAGGATAAGGATGTTTGATTACGCTACATATTATTAATGGAAAAAATATGCTGATGAAACTTTCGCTTAAACCAATTTTTAGTATTTTCCACATTACTACTTCATATATATATATATATATATATATATATATATATATACAAGGGCTAAAAATCAATAAAAATAAAGGTTTATCATCAAAATGTTTATGGTATTATAAAGAGGAAAGATCAAATTTTGTTGTGAATTTTAAAAAAAATTTTTTAATCTTTTCTAACACGTCCGAAAATTCAGTTAAAATTACTTTTTCGTTTTCAGTAAGCGATTCACGCCATATTTACGTAATGTTAATACTAAGGAAAACGTAATATTACGCAAGTCGTTTTTTGGCGTTGAAAGACACCTAAATTTTAAAATTCTTGCAAAAATCAACTAATTGTCTGATTTTGATGAAACTTTCAGGACTTGTTTACAAATAAATGGCGTCATTTATGCAATTATTATATTTAGAAAAATCTTGATAAAAGTATTTTTTTACATATGTTACCTTCCTATAGTTAAACTTGCGTAAAACTTCTGAAAATATAGTATCTATACCAAATTTTTCATTAGTTAAATGCAGAAATCATTAGGAAACGTTAATTATGTTAATTTTTTATTTACAACACCATTTTCCAAAAATCTGCCCCGAATAGTAAAATAAAATATGTATTAAAACTACCCCATTTTTAATTTAGATAAACTTTTAATTGATTTTATAAATAATATAATTTATGGATATCATACTCTAAGGAAGAAAAAAATTCTATGAATTAAAAACTTTTTAAAAAATTGTTTTCACTTTCTTTAATAAATAATGTTCCAAAGATCTGTTTGAATTCTTCTAGTTACTTAGTGCCTTTGCTTATTAATTTATTAAATAAAAATTTTATTTAAAAATCGAAGATTCAAAAGCTTAATGCAAATCATTTAGAATTTAGCTTTTTAAAATAATTAAATTTTTTTTATGTTAAACTGTACATTTTTTTCCTATGGACTTATCATTAAAAAGTCATGTGTTTCAAGGATTGTTTCCCTTACAAAATGCTAAATTATGTCAATTTTTGGTCATCATAATTCCATATATGTGAACTGTTTTATGACACAGGGTTATCACCGCATACTTGAAAAGTCAACGAGTCAGACCTTTCTGATTAAGAAATACTTATATTCTAAATTTCATGCTATAAACAAGTAATATTTGTTTCAAATCAAATTAATTTGACTTTAAGTTTGCTAATTTTAAAAAAAGTGACAGATATATATTTAATTTTTGCAAGATTTTTAAACCGATAATTAACTTTCGTTTACAAATGTGTCGATCGCTCAAAAAATGGCCAAAAACTTGAAAACTTAGAAAAAAATCTTATTGTTTTACATTCCAATGAATATAATTTCTGTTTAAAATATACACCCGATTATTTTGCTTATTGGAAATAGGAAATGTAATCATTTAGCTTTCAATTAAGCGAAAATGAAAGTTTTAAAAGAAAGTTTTTATTTTTAAAAATTAAATTTAAAAGTTACTTATCGAAAATGAGTGGATGTACTTAAATCAATGTCTTACATCTAGAAAATATCTTAGATGTGCATAGTGTAACGGTTATATATATATTAATTTATTTGTTTAAACATTATTTTTAATGGATACTCGCATTTAAGTAGACACTTCTTTCTTTTAATAAAAAGTATATTTATTTACATCTACCAGCCTGAATAACAGAGAAATCTTGTTAGGAAAATATTTGACTTCCGGCGTGATTCTACTTTTCACCCACTAAGAGAAGCCGTCAGTTGATGTGACTTGTCTTAGACAACTCGACCACAGAGGACTTACATTTACTTGTCTTAGACAGCTCGACCACGGAGGACTTACAGTTTGACACTTCCTGAGGACGCTTATTTTCCTGACAAGATGTAGATGTATATAAATATACTGTTTCATTATATACATAGTTAGCAGCATCTATACATATATATATATATATATATATATATATATATATACTCAAATACGAGTATCCACTAAAATGTTTAAGCGAATGAATTAAAAATATGTCGTAGTTAACACATTTTGTAACAGATGTCGTAAAATTTCGTTAACATATATATATATATATATATATATATATATAAGCCCTAAGAGTCACACAATTGAGTCACACAATTGAGTCACACAATTACTGATTTAAGTTTGTAAGGGTGTAATGGGGAGGAGAAATAATAAATGCATATTATGAGGATATGTAGGATAGACTACGGTTGAACTGAGACGAAGAAGCTACGGTCGTAGCAATTAGAGAAGCTTCTTTTAGAAGAATCTGTCTGACTGGACGGAAATTCCCGTTACGAATTGAATGGGAAAAGAATGAGTAATAGTCAGTTTTGTGTGGAAGTCCTTGCTGTGAATATCTGGACTGGTGGAACTCAGAAATGCAGCTCGTCCGAACATTTGACAGCAACATATCGATAGAGTAGCAAGAGTCTCACAACGTTTCGTTGTAGATTGGCAAATAGTATATCACTCACAAAGCCTCATTAACGTTTTTGAATTCTGTCAAGGATACGGCTCGCGAACACACTTGATAACAATTAGAGGTAGTATTATTAATTGTTTAGTTCGTGTGTTCATGCGGTGGTGATCTGCCCACTTTGAAAATTTTTATTTGTTACAATCACTATCTGAAGTCTAGGGTGGGCTTGAACACCGATCATTGGCTCTAGTGGAAAATACGCGTCTATATGAGCATGCGCGTGTGTGTGGGTGCGCACGCACCCATATAAGAATATATTCGTGTATTGTGTTTAATACTTTTCGTGCGACTTTTTGAAGATTGAAGTTTCTAATGTAAGAAATTTGTATTGTTTTACCAGTGACCCTTTTTTGGCTGGATTTTTTTTGTCTCGAATTATCATTAAAATAATTTCAAGATAATTAAACGAGTCAGTAAAATTAAGTATATTGAAAGAATAGAACATAATATAATATAATATAATATTCTTATATTATTATTATTAAAATACACCTTAAAGTGCCGAATCCAGGTGCGTCGTCAGTGTTGTTGCTCCCATGTCATTAGAAGTTTCAATAAACAACAGACTTCTTCAATAGGCGACCCAACCGAATATGATCAGTATTCGGCTCGCACCCAGAAAGAAAAAATAAATTGCTCCTAGCTTCAGGACGTGCATTATATAAGTTCCCCAGAAAAGGTAATTAATCAAGACTTCACTTGGGCTATTCGATGTTATAGATCGGGTATGCTTGGTTGTACTGGTATTCCTACATACGGCCAAGACGGGGTGTCTTTTTGAAGAAAAGAAAGTAAGCCAATGTATATATATATATATATATATATATATATATATATATATAAAATAAAATAAAATAAACCGCTTTATCATATTGGCTCGTCTTACGACTTTCCTTTCTCTTCCTCCAATTTTTAACTTCTTTATTATGTCTTATTTGTTCGGTCTTTCTCTTTTATAACTTTTCTTTTTATTCTTATTTTTCTAACTATATATGACGAGCTATTTACAATAACGTGATTATCATGACAGACTATTTACAAAATGAATCTCCATCTCAAATCATTTATAACGCATTTTAGATGCGTCATAAATAATTCGAGTTATAGACCAATACTTTAATGAAAATTCTGTTTAACAACTAAAAGACAAAACAATTTACAAAAATGCTTAAAAATAAGTTAATCAAAAAATATTTACATGTTAAATACTAGTTAAAAAACACCTAACGTGTAAATTTAGTTAAAGTTATCATTAAATACAAAATTCCTTAACAAAATAAATTCGCTTAAAAACTAAGAGAAATAATATCAGTCAGTTAAGTGCCATACGGGATACACGCTTGGGTGATTATGTCTCTTTTGAGACATGACTGACTGGGCAGAAGATTATCCCGAGGTAGGTTGTCATTGCTTTCTGCGTAGACTGGTTGCCGACCAAGGCTATAGAACCCAATTTGTCCTGCTATTTAACCCATAACTGGAAGGAATAGACGGATTAATACCTTTCCCAAGGGTATTTACGCGTAAGCGAATACAATTTATTTAGCTGGAATTCGAACTCGGCTCCCCGGTTTCTCGTTCCGAGCCGATATCCACTGTACCACAATGCACATTAGCGTTGTGAAACGAGAAAAGAGAAATAATATATACTTAAAAATTTGCTAAAGATAAGTATTTACATATTATATTATAGTTAAATGAGAATATATAACTTGTAAATTGGTTAAAATAAGTTACTCCTAAAAAACAAAAAAAAAACAAAAAAAATTACCAGTAATGCTAAGGAAAAATTATGTGTACGAATATTTGTAATAAAATAAATCTACTCGAAAGACCAGAAAAAAAAAGGACAAGAAAAAAACAAAACAAAAAAAAAACGAGAAAATGGAGTATGTGAATAAAGCAACTAAAAAAAAATTTTTTTTTAAAATTGTTTCTCTGCAGTTTTTAACATACATATGCACAAATCTATATACACTTTTAAGTTTTAATAGTGGTATTTACGACGTATGTTCACTGGGAACGCTCGTATTTTTTTTTTTTTGTAGTAGTTTTGGGCCACTCATTAGCTCTATTATAGTTATATTATAAAAGAAAAACAATTTAAATAAAGTTTCTATATTTAATACTTAATTTTCAAACAAAATAATTGGAAAAAAGCTGACTTAATCATTTTGCATTCTCATTAATGTCTGATTTTTTGTAAATTTACAAATGACAGTGAAAAAAATGGTTTCTTAATCGACGAGTTACTTCCCTTGCACTATGAAAATTCAAACTGTAGTTTAGGAAGATTTTAAAAACAAGAGAGTGATATAATTGTAATGATTTCTATTATGGGACCATTGCAATCACTATACAATGATTATATTGTGGTGATTCTGATAATATATATTCTATTGTACAAACTCTATGGAAAATATGTAAGCAAACACAGGTATGAACATCACCCAGCACCGGTTACAGAAATAGAAGATGTCCCCATTCTATGGGATTACACCATCTACACAGACAGAAAAATTGAAGCAAATAGGCCGGACTTTATTGTTAAAAACCAGAAAGAAAAACTTGCCTATTAATTGATATGGCTTGTCCAGCGGATTGTAACATAATAACCAAGAAATTCGAAAAACTGTCAAAATATAAAGACCTGGAAATGGAAAAAGAAAAAAATGTGAAAATTGAAAACAAGTATCGTACCAGTGCACTTGGAAGAATAAAAACAGAACCAAAAAACACATTGAAAGAATCCCTGGAAACCCCAGCTTAAGAGATATACAAAAAATTGTTTTGTTAAGTACAGCCTACACTCTAAGGAGAACTTTGTCTATATAACGCTAGAGATGTTAGGGGAAAAACATGAAATGGAGCCATAACAACACACCACGACCTACCTTAGGTTTTCCTGCAGACTTGGTAGATAGTGCGACCATAGCAAAAATCGAATTATAATGAAAAATGACATAATAATAACAAAATGTAATCCAACGCACACCAATATTCCCATTATCATTAATATCAAAATTAGTTTCAATGGCTGATACATGAATGGTCCTCAGTAATCAAACTAATCTAAATAAACATACAATTTATTTGTAATGATTTGTTTGAACATTACTTTTGATCGATACTCGTATTTAAGTAGATATTCTGTTTATAATCAAACAGTATTATATATTTATTTTTACCTATACTGTTTGATTATAAACCGAATATCTGCTTAAATACGAGTATCGATCAAAAGTCATGTTCAAACAAATCATTACAAATTGTCGGTTGTTTATGACCAGTTTTGTTAATCTTCGTTAATTTCCGTACACAATTTATTCTAATTATGACAAATAATTTACAGTTTATACACGCATCAGTTGTCATCGTGCAACTTACTAGACATTTGATAGACCGAAAATATACACATATTTCTTATTTATTCTCGATACTGTCTTCAGGAATTAAACATGCGCATATATATTGCGACAACCACCACACACATACAAACGCACACTAGAATTCAGACACACACACATACACTCATTAAAGCCAATGAAAGAAAATAGCTTATAATTTCAGATAGCAAAACATTTTCTACGTATCCCCTTATTAAAACCAAAAATAATTGTGATGAATTTGCAATAAAACCAGTGAAAATTGTCAAATTTATAAACGTTTTTCTATTTTTTCATTCTTTAATCCCACTTTCTTTTTTTTTGCGTCAGTTCACCCCAAGCAAAGCGATAATGCCACTAAGACATCAGGGGCTACCAGGAGTGAATCACTATGACTTTAGTAGATACCGGAAACCCAATCCAAAGCAGGAAACAAGGAATAAATCTTTTGCACCCGTTCAAAAGACTTGGGAGGAATGTAAACCGAATGATAGACGAAACTGTTCCCGCCGAAAAAAAAAAAGAGTAAATAAATTTTAACTTTCAGACGCAGATGTTAGAAGTATGGAGGTGAAGTAGACTTTAGAAAGAACCAGGAACCCAATCCTAAACAAAAATCACGGAATATACTTCTACTCCTGTTCAAAAGACCAGGTGTCGAATTTAATTTAATTGATTGTATATATTCTTTAATGATATAGTAACAATTAGAAATTGGAAAATAATAATTAAAAATCAGTTAGGAGTAAAACTAACGAGAAAGATGGATAAGCTTTGTGGCAACTCTTACTGTGTAGATTTGTTTTTGACTGTGAAATCCGTATATATAGGGCCACCTACACATAAGTTCGGTATTTGCTTTTTTATGTTGCAAACCCTGTTTCCGAAAAATTATGTAGAGCAAAACATTTCGGGCCCTTTGTACAGTTTCTAGTACATAAAAGCTTTTGTACCTAACGCACATAAATAATTTTAAGTCATAAATTTTTCTAGTCTTCTTACAAATAACATGAAAATATTGACTTATTTTTTTCTCAAGTGTCGATTGCATGCGTAAAATGTCGGCTTTTGTCTAAAAATCTTCATTCTTCTTCTTCTTCTTCTTTTTCTTCTTCTTCTTCTTCTTCTTCTTCTTCTTCTTCTTCTTCTTCTATGTGCCCTGTCCTTTCATGACGTAGGCGATCATGGATTTCTACGTCTCCCTATCCCTGATTGCTATTAACACGCCTTCTCCTGTTACACCGTGCAATCCTCGTTCCATCATCCACATGATTAGGTCCTTCAAATATATTATCCACTGCTTTCCCCTGATTCTTTTTCCCTCTATCTGGCCTGTTAGTATCAGGTTCTCCAAGACCTCCTTCCTCATTGCATGTCCCAGAAACTTCAGTTGTTTCTTCCTGATGCTAACTATTAATTTTTTTTCGTTTTCATCATTTCCAAAACCTCATCATTGCTCACATGCTCGATCCATGAGATTCGCAGCATCCTCTGTAGAACCACATTTCAATTGCTTCAAGTTTTTCCTTCATCTTTGATAGTATTGTCAAGCATTCACTACTTTATTGAAGGACGGACAGCACGTAGCAATCCGGTACTCTCTTCTTTGTTTCTAGCGAAATTACAAACCTCAAACCCCCATTTTTATACAAATCTGATCACTTATCCAGACGTTTTTTCTCTGTGCCGAGTGTTATCATAAAGAACAAAAGTTGGATGTTTTTATGAATCCATAGGTAATATGATATTTTGCGAGATCAACGGCACGTCAGACCAAACTCATACAACAATGAATGGGTCAAATTTATCCAGAAAAAGTCAAGTTAAAGAGAAAGAAGAAAAAAGAAAGAAAAGGAGAAAAAAGTGGGGGAAGGAGGTATCGCTCATTCAGTAATGATTTAGAACACTCTAACTACTGGTGTATGATTCATAATACGCTTAAAGCCTGTCTCCTTCTACCGAGCGCCCGTAGCTCAGAGGTAAACTCGCCGACTGACGCCAATTCGATTGGGTTTCAATCCTGGGTCAAAGCAATCGGATGTCTAACCGTACTGATGAGCTGTGATACAGTGAAACAGATCTGTCTGCGGATGATTATATATATACCGTGAAACCTGTCGTATGCGACCACTCCTACTGCCATCAAAAGCTGGTCGCGTACGGCAGGTGGTCGCTCACTAAAAACTCATAGTCATGACCTATTTACGCCAGGAACGTATATTCCACTCATCAGAACGTACATATTAGAATTTTACCATGTAATCTGGTAATAAATAAATGAGAACATAAGAAAATGGCCTAACTTTAAAGAAATTTATCCAGCATAATTCATTTTAAAATTTTAAAAAACGTATTTACAACGATCAACAAGAGACCAAAATATTCTTTGACAAAAAATATTTATTAAGTAGACTTTAAAAAAAGTCAGTTATTGCTTTTCATTTCGTGCCTGTACTAGTACTAACCATTTCTTATAAAATATAGAGGTTGGAAAAATTCGCGACGTATACGGTTTCAATTTTTTCCTTAGAAGTCTAATGATAGCAATCATGGGTGGGGAAAAAGAAACTGAGAGATAGTGATAGATATACCCAGATAGAAATAGAGTAGATAGATATACAAAAAAATAAAGGAACGAAAGAGATAAACATTTGAGAAAGGGAAATTAATTGTGATTTTCCCAATCCCTGAATTTATCCAAGTCAGTACAGAGACTGCGATAAATCCCTTGAACATGTCAAATGCAATACATGTACAAAACAGCCGATGTTTGACCGTGAGGTAAATTCAAGCAATGTACATTTTAACAAGAAATAACAGTTTGATACAACACTACAATAACAAAACAATGATGAAGTGTTCATGGCTTAAATCAAATCAAAATGAAATAGATTGCTTATTTAGTTTCTCCTAATTTAGAAGTTTGCAGTGTACGACCAAAATGGATTCTTTTTAAATCAGTGATTTTCACTCGTTGATGTTAGTCTCTGGTCGCGTTTTGGAGGTGGTCGCTCACTAACGGTCAATTATCATTAGCAAATAGTCCGTGCATAGAAAAACGATCGTTAACAACAGGTTGTTGCTGCTGACGAAGATGGTCGCATACGACAGGTTTCGCTTTATTTGCATTGCTTGTATTTTTTACTTTCCCATTGTTTTGATTTTAGTTTTGGAGTTCACTATTTCTCCATAGATGGGACGCTAACAGGTGCTACTACCTTGGGTCAGCGTAGACCTGGAAACAAGAGCCATTAGAACTGCTGCCAGATGTAGTTTAATGTCATACCCAGAAATATCGCCTCTTGGTAAGACTAGTTTGGTAATTTTTACTTTGCAACAAGCGCCCCATTTAATCTTATAGATAGGATAATTACATCACTTTATTTTCCATTCGGTAAAAGGTATTCAAATAGATATCTACCATCTGTTACGATGTATACTTTTATCATTTAGAATGTCATCCTGTATTAAAAACAGAAATGTGAAATAAACGAGAAAACAAAGAAAAATAAAACGCAAGTATCAAAATAAAAATCAAACATTATTTAAATTGTTTGAACTGTTTTCCTCATCCCTAATGGCATGTTTACGACGCTCTGGCCTTCTTCAGGTGCTAGGAATTTTGAACTAAACATTTTATTTCGATAATTTAGAGAGTTAAGTTTAAGGGAGATAATTACATGCCAACAGGAAGTAGCATCGTACATAGAACGAGAACAATCTACATTAGTGATCGAAATAAAGGGTTTGGTTCAAAATTCTTAGCACCTGAAGAAGGCCGGGGCGTAAAACAGTCGAAACGTCGTAAACATGGCAATATAGATAAGGACAACAGCAGTTCGAACAATGAACATACTACTACATCTCAGAAATATAGACAAAAACAACATAAATATCAACATAATTTTTTTGTTTTTGTTTTAGAAAAATCGCATTAAAAGTTTCATCAGTCAGTAAAAGATTACATATTCATTGGTCATCTTCAGAAGAATAGACATGTTAATCTCATCATTAAAGAAGTTTTATAAATTCCGGCTATATCAGGTTGTACAGGACTTAGAAAACTTCACCCGATGTGCGTTGTGCAGTGGATAACGGCTCAAACGAGAAATCGGAGAGCAGTGTTTAAATTCCAGTTGTATTCGTTGTGTTCACTTGCGCACAAATATCCTTGGAAAATGTATTAATCCTTCAGTTTCTCTCCAGCTAAAAGTTAAATATCAGAGCAGATTGAATTCTATAGCCTTGGGTGGCAACCAGTCTACCTGTTACGAGGATGCATTTATATATAAAAATAATATTAATAATGTACAAAAAGTTATAGTAATGGATTTTATTGAGTCCTAAATGTTATTCCAAAAAAATTTTAATTCATGAAGTAGTCGTAAAAATAAGGAAATTAGAAATGGGACATTTGGAAGATGCCAGAATGTTCCAGTAAAATCTAGAGAGTTCTAAAATTTCTAGAAATATGCAAATTAGGTGTTAGCCTCTATAAAAATAGGTTTGGGGCAGTGAGCAGTCAGTTGTTACCAGGGTTTGCGGTTGTTATCAACTCCAGTTATGATTCAATGATTTATATCCAGCCGAAAGAATCTGTAAGAAAAGTTGCCGACCAATTAAAACTTGAAAAAGAACCTCATGGAACAAAAAGGGTAAATACATATTTTTGACTCTTTCATTGACCATAATTAAAATTATTCTTTATATACTCATTTGAAGATTTCCAAAAAATTATAGCACTTGACTTCTTCGCACTCGTAACTGAGAAAAGATACTTGACTCCTTACGTCCCCCTTCTATCCTCGCAACACTTGCTAGTAGTAAACTCTATGTTTCTTGTTTTGAATGCAACAAAAATTGTATATTTGTAAATATTTTATTTGGTGTGTTTTGTGAATTAAATATTTGTTTGTGATTTATCTTTGAGTTTTGGTCAATCATCTTTTTTTCTTTTGTTGCAATTAACACGTAACACTACTGCAGAAAGTAATAGCAACCTACTGCAGAAAAATCTTCTGTCCAATCAGTCATGTCTCTTTGAAGACATGATCACCCAATCGTGTATCATATATGGTACTTAACTAACTGATCCAGATGTGCGTTCTGGTGTGATGAATATCGGATGGGGATGAGAGATCAAAGAGCCGAGTTCGATCTCTTACATTCACTTACATGCAAATACCCTTGAGAAAAGTAATTATCCATCTCTTCTCCCTCCAGCTATGAGTTGAATAGAAGGGCAGATTGGGCTATATAGCTTTGGTTGGCAACCAGTTTACCACAAAAAATGGCAGCCTACTGCGGGAACATCTTTTGCCTAGTTAGTCATGGTTTGAAAAAGGACATGACCTCCCAAGCGTGTATCACCTAAATGAACCACATAGGCTATGGTCAATGGGTTCGTTTTCACTACTCCATAAATGTGGCCTATTGTTGGAATTATCTTAATTTAATAGGTAATCTTGAATATGAAAAACAATAAATTAAGTTATAAGTTAAAAATTCGAGGATATTGAGATCATATATACATTTTGACAATTCTAAAATTAAATACATTATTGCTTTAGAAAAAAAAGTAAACTTAACACGAGTTTAGAATACTCCGTTAAAAACAAGGACAGCAAAAATAAGCAGACATCACGTAAAGGTAACATTATTTGATTTAACCCACTCTTCAGTCGTAACGTCTAAACTAACATTGGTAAACTATTCCTTAACTTAATTCACAAACATTTGTACCATTTGCCCACACTAAAAAAGAAATCTTCAACAAAAGATGTTAAAGTTAGTTATAGTTGTGTTAAAAACATAGATAAATATATTTCACAACACAATACTATGATATCAAATAAATATTTGACCCACATAAACAACATCCATCATCCAATTAATAGAAAAAATGACCCATCTAAAAATAACTGCAACTGCCGAAAAAATATACAAACTGCATTGAATGGCCAATTAATATCCGAAAGTATTGTTTATAGAGCTTGAAGTGTAAGAAGCTTGTTTTAATGCTTCTTTTGTTCGGCCTTGTGTCAGACTTAACCGAACTCCCTACAGCTTACAAGTTTTATGTTGAATAATATTCATCAGAAGGGTTTTCATCATCAGAAGGTTGGCTGTCGGCAGATGGAATGTGTGGATTAGTGTAGAAGAGTGGAATAATAAAATATACACTTTGAATGCTAAAATAGAAATTTATTAAAAGATGGAATAACAAGAGTTGTAGAAATTAATGTTCAATTATAAACATTAGTAAGAAGTTATGAGTAGAGTCAAGACCTTCTTTATATCTATAACGAAGGTCTTGGTAGAGTTCGTATTCAATAAGGTTGAGGAATTAAGAGTTTATACAAAATGTTTGTAGCAGTAATTGTTGAAAGAGATCAGGAGAAAAAGAACAAGGTGCGACCTGACCTTATCTCCGGGTTGATTTGAAGTTACCGTTATGTATCAGCATCCCGCCTCCTCTGACTGACCATCACTGGTTAGAGACCATCATTAAATATTGAATAGTCACGTGGGGTGGCTCAAAGAACGATTTTTTCTTTAGCTGTGGAAAAGCTGTTTCTCTGACGTATTTGAATTTAGCGATTTGATGACCAATCAGGATCCGCTACGAGCTCGAATTCATTCGGATGATGTTGGTAAATTTTACTTTGGAAGAACTTTCAATAGGTGAAAGATAAAGTTTCACAACCACATGTCATCTTTAGACAACAGTAAATACAACAGAAGTACTGCTTTATCCGTATATTATTGGAAATTAAAACACAGCAAGAACCGACTTATTATCTGGAATATCGTAGTTAAATCCAAAAGTTACAACGGAAAAGAAGATAATCTATGTAATATGTAATCTATGTCTTTTAGAAAAACTTTTAATCTTAAACCATATCAATAATCCCAATGTGTATAATAAATAAGTAATTTAATGACCACATGCTGTCCTAAAAAAATACTTAAATTCTTAGACTCAAATTGATATAAATCCTCTCCCATGGTTCCCAACCCCGGGGTAAATTACCCCAGTGGTGTAATGAACCCATATTTTGGAGGTAATGGATGTTTGGTTTGGGAAGAGGCAATCAGATCATAATTTCACAGTGTTCTTGGAATGAAGACCAAGAAACGTAGCAAACGACGCCCGAATAACCCTTTCAGTCACAAAGCCAAGAATAAATAAACTTTCTTTCTTTCTTTCTTTCTTTCCGTCACAATATTACTTTTAACAATTATGAATTAAACCCCTTTTATTTTTGCTACCTAGATTGTTTAATTTTTAATTTTAGTTCTAAATTTTACTTTTTGATTCTTAATTTTAATTAATTTTTTTTTAATTTTAACTTTTTATCTACATATTTGAATATTTAAATTTTTAAGATTCATGATTTATGCTTTCTTAATTTCTTTTCCCTGTATTTTATTATTTCTTAATAATTTTAATATTTCTTATTTTAATTTTAAATCTAAATTTTTATCTACATGTAACCTTAGAATATTTAAATTTTTAATCTTGCTTTTAAAAAAGCAGAAACTTAACTTTATAAGATTTAATTCCCATTAACATCGAGTAAACTTAAATTCAAATTTATTAAATTGTCAGTTTGAAATATGCACCAGATGATGATTATCCTATGTCTATCGCACGAGTCGGTGTTTCGTGCATGAAACACCGAGTCGTGCCATAGACATAGGATATATACGCAGTAACTGGGTACAAGACTGGTCATTGCTGGTCAGAGCTGGTCACTGCTTCAGCCCGGCCAGCGAGCAGGAAGTGCGTATCTGAGAACAGATACTACATTTTTGATTTACCCTACTCCCCCACTAGAGCGAATTGTGACACAAGGTCAGTTTTTAACGTGGGTAACCTGAGCGCGTACGCTCAGGCCACTGGTCAAAGATTACCCAGCCCTCGCTTATGCAGTAACTGGGTACAAAGCTGGTCTTAGCTGGTCATAACTGGTCAAAAGCTAGTCTTAGATGGTCATTACTTCCAGGCCGGCAAGTAGGAAGTGAGTACCTGAGAACATATTGACACTTTGATCTCGACCAGCTCTATTCACACATTGAGCACTGTTTTAAAAACACCTGAATAATATATATATATATATATATATATATATATGCAACCTCATATGTATCTTTATTAATTTACGTCAATTAGTTTCTTTTAGCAACTCAGCACTGCAAAAATTAAGCATACACGTTATTTCATGGTAAATCGGAAGTGTGGCCTATTTCAGACAAACCATCATCAGCATCCGTCTTTATTGTACAGATGGTTTTACACCACATGCATATATATATATATATATATATATATATATATATAAAACGAAGATTAACGCAACTGGTTATAACACAATTTTCGAATTCATTGTTAATTTCTGTAACATCTTTACATTTTTGACATTACGATGCATTTCAGAGTAGAGGTGGTTATTACGATGAATTCGAAAATGAAGTTATAGGCTTAATTTGACTTCATTTAGACTGATCGTCATTCGTGGTCGAGAGGTCTAACATGCGCCAGATCACATGGTGGCTTCCCCTATGTGGATAAGGGTCGCAGATTCGAATCCTGCCTCACGACACACTTTCGTAAAAAGAATTTATCGTAAATAATCAGGCCAGTAGAAATAAATATATAATACTGTTGGTTAAAAACACAATATCTACTTAAATACGAGTATCGATCAAAAATAATGTTCAAACAAATCATTTCATATATATATATATATATACGCAGAGTTAAGGTACTAAAATAAATTAACTGAAACTGGGATATCCAAAAAGGTATGGAACGTGAAATTAGAGCAACTACCTGCTAAGATGTGCTTGTGGTGCAGTAGATATCGACTCGAACAACAAGTCAGGGTTCCGAGTTTGAATACCAGCTGAATTCCTTGCATTCACTTACGCACAAATATCATTGGGAAAAGTAATTAATCCGTCTCTTCCCTCCAGTTATTGGTTAAATAATAGGATAGAACCTCGTCTGGCAACCAGTTTACCGCAGAAAGCAATGGCAACCTGCTGCGGGATAATCTTCTGTCCAGTCAATCATGTCTTGAAAGAGACATGATCGCCTAAAGCGTGTATCACGTATGGCATTAAACTGACTGATCCCTATGAACAAAATAAAGGATTCAGTTTCAAATTGTGATCCTCTGAAGAAAGCCGGAGCGCACAACGGTCGAAACGTTGAGAATATAGCAATAAAGGTGAAGACAGCAGTCTGAAAGGTAAATAGTTTAGATGCAGGTTTAAGTGTTTTTCGATGTGTGCGTGAGTATGTATTTGGGTCGACGTGTATCTACATTTTTGTTTATGTCTTATCAGTGAATAAATATCAAAAGATTAAGAATTAATCACAATACATGTGCAACAAAACTCATTAAAAAACATTAGATAAATACCATTTTTAAAATAAGCGAAAAATATAATTCAAATACATATGGACAATAAATGTTTGCGTGTGTGTCAATTTTATATCTTAGTAAATAAAGTATCTATTTCTCAGTTTTGTATATATACATACATATATATATATATATATATATATATATATATATATATATGTCATATCTATCTTTTTAAATGCATTTTACATACCCGCGTGTACACACATATAGATGACAGAGAGAGAGAGAGAGAGAGAGAGAGAGAGAGCATATATATCTTGTTGTTATTGAACATTTTACAAGAATTCTACGAATATATTGATAGCTCTTGGTAATGGATGATTGTATTCCGCCAAATCTGCTTAAGTAAACTCAGAAATGAAGAGAATGAAATGAGAGAGAGAGATAGAGAGAATGAAATGAGAGAGAGAGAGAGTAGAACAGATTGATAAAATCTTAATCTCTAATCTAATCTGGTAGTGTAAGTACCGGTCATTTAGTTATGTGACCAGTGTGTGTTACTATGTCTACGCGTTTGTCTTTTCTTATTTCAACGTTGGCGCCTTTTGCTTGCGTGTCGCCGTCTTCGCGCCAAACACATCAAACGAAAGGAAGACAGCGTTTAAAAAAAAAAAACGTTCGCATCTGTTTAACGAATGGTTTATGGACTCATAAAATTTAGAGAAAAGAACTGCTCCTAACTTTTGGCTTTAATCGCTTTACAGAATACTTGTACCCTCTCTTTCTCTCTCTTTCTCTCTCTCTCTCTCACTTTCCCTTTCACACGCGCACACTTAGGGATTACTATCTGTATTCTGCACGTATATATATATATATATATATATATATATATATATATATATACTTCTGTACACATACATATACACATACTTGTATGTATATACTTGTACACAAATATAAACGCATTTATATGGAAACATCTACAATCGTCCTCAGATCCTCGTCGACGGCTCTGAAATGCTTCAGACCCCTACATATTTTTGTTGAAACTGAAAACGAAAAAGACGACTAAATTTGCCTTTTTGGTTTCAGTCTATGACAAAAAAACTATTTAGTTGAGCTATATATCATTTGTCTAAAATCATTACTGCAAAATTGTTTCAAAACCATTAAAAAACTTAATTTTCGTTCCCCGTCCCAGAAACATAAAACATTTATCATATGAATATTTTATGCTTAAAAATATATAGGGCGGATTCTTGAAAATATTGTACAAGCAAAAATTGGGGTGATACTTTTTTGGTACGCCGGCACGCCAAATTTCAGTCCGCCATTTTGGTACGCCAAAATTTGTTAGGTATCATGTGACGTATTCAAATTTTTTTTTCTACAGGAAAAAAATGAATAAAATTTATTTTTACAAGTATGTTTGTACAATATCCATTCATCTAGCGAATAGACATGAAATTAAATACAAAAACTACTATAATTATTTTTAAATTCCTTCTTAATATATCCATATTCCAGTATAATAAAAATGAAATCTCGTTCTGGCGTACCGAAAAAATAGTTTTTCTAAAGAATAAAGACTAATAAAAATTATTTTTACGAGAATCTTTATACATATTATTAGATTTTTTCTTTTTTTTACAAATAACTTAGTATCAGTTTTCCAAGTAAATACTGCTAAAATTAAACGATGAAAGTAAAATAGTTTCAAGACACGGGATCAGAGGTGAATTTTTAAAAATATTTATCAAAGAAAGTTACTTTCGTATATCTCATCGATTTACTTAAAAAATCAAAATCAAAATTTAATTATACCATTAAAATATACAAAACTTTCCTTTGCAAAATAATTAAGACTGTCTTCACCATACGTTTTTCAAAACGTTCTGGCATGTGTGTTTTTTGGTTTGTTTTTAAATATTTACCAAAAATTTAGGTACCTCCAAAGAGTGGCTATAAGAATATTTGATAAAATTTCCCCAAACTTAATAAGAACAAAGTTTTATCGTCAAGATCTTCACGTTATTATTAAGAGAAAAATATACTAATCTGAAATTTTTTGCAAAAATCAGATACTTTTAATCAAATTTTAATCAGATTAAACTTTCAGAACTTCGTCACAAATGAATGAAATTATTTTTGAAACATTTCTTTTATAAAAAAAAATCTTTGGAAAATATACTTTTTTTTACATCTGTTACCCACCACCCCACAATTACTTAATTTTATGAAATTTTGAGTGATTCCCTTTTTATAGCATTTATGTTTATATTGGCTACAAGAAGTCCTCGGAGAATTAAAACCATGAAATTCTTTTGGTCAAACAATACCACAGTTACAGAAAATCTGCTCTGAAACGTAAAGTAAAAAATTCAATCCCACTAAGAGATTATTTAATTAGAAAAATTTTTAATTACTTTTATGAACATATTATGGGCAATATTATTTAAAGAAAAACGAATTTAAATGAATCATTAATTTTTGCAAGAATTGTTTTCATTTTTTATATATTTTAATTAGAACAATTGATAAGATTTTACATCTTTTAAAATTCTGTATTGAAGTGTAGCGGTCAAGTGATATTGTTATTAAATTAGAGCTCTATTTACTAATCAGAAATGAAAAAAACAATTCAACAATCCCTTATATTTTAAAAAATAATGTATTTTATGTGTATAAACGTATCGATTTTTTGTAAATACGGATGCCCAAACAAAACAAACAGAAAATGAGAGTAAACTACAATAAAATCAAAATGTATTGATAATTTCTTAACATTTCCCCAACAAGCATTTTCGTACGTTAGAGTATAAAGCCCAAAAAGTATCTAAAATTCAATAAAATATCATATTGAATTCTGAGTTCTGAAAAATTTAAAGAGTATTGGGTAGTTAAACAATTAACAAAGACGTCCACTTTATATTCGTGAAGTAATTGTAATTTATGTCCCCTTAAGAAAAACTCCCAGGCATAAGTCTATCGAGAAAGTTGTCAACACCTAATAAAAACAACAAAAAAAAAAACAAAAAAAAACTCCGTGATAAAAAATTCTTTTATGCAATATCTTATACCAGATATAATATTTGTTTCAAATCAGATTAAACATTAAATCAACTAATATTCCTCCGCATGTAATATTAATGGGGATATTAACTATTTCCTTTTAAGGAAATATTCGGGATTCATTGATCAAACTGTTAGTGCCACTGTTGGTTGAATTTCATAATAACTTTCAGCAGTTAAACTTCAGTCATTTTCTCACCGACGGGTTGTGGCTTTCCTCTGTTTTGTTTTTTTTTTTTGTTTTTGTTTTTTGTTTTTTTTTTGTTACAAATATTTTCAGGGCTTCCGCTCTGACAAGCATATCTCCTTGGTATCCTAATCACATGAATTTAGTCTTGCTGCTTGACTGGCATCTAGGTCCCACCTTTTACCGTCAATATGTTCAAACTTAGTCGCCACTTCTACTCTAACAGTGTCTTTTTTCGCACTTCCCGTCTGTGGAACTCCCTTCCATATACCTGCTTTCCTGATCGCTACAACCTCCAGAAGTTTAAATGTAACGTCAATTGCTATTTTCTCTGTACCATTTTTTCCCTTCTTTTTCGCACCAGTATTTGTCCTGACTAGCTTGGGCTGAAACAATTATAAATAAAAAAATTATTTCAGGAAAATAGGTTTCTCAAGGCCAGTAGCTGTTATCACTCTTTCCAGTATTTATGGGAGTTTTCTTCCAAACCTTTTATCTGAAGTAGTGTGGAAGATCAAAATCTTGATTATGTCTTTATTTTCTTTTCGAGTTCCATATGAAACCCACTTTAGTTGCTGCTGTTGAAAGACTTCAAGTGATGTCGTTTCTGTTACTGTGTACAGTGTTATTTTGTTAGTTTGTTGCACCAGCCCATGATTTTCGTAGAAAAATAGTCATTGCCAAGACCTACAGGCTTCAATTAACCTCTTGCCAATATGCTTACTCTGTACATTTACAACGTATACATAATGTCATATATGACGTACGGATGCGAGGCAAGGAAATTAAAATCACTTGAAAACAAATTTAAAATTGTATAAAAAAATTATTGCAAATAGCAATTTTAGTGATAATTCTAAGAGCGAGAAAAATGTCAGCATAAACCAGAGTACAAAACAATATAAGAGATGAATAAAGATTTAAATGATTAGAATGAAGAGAGAAAAGACACATAATAAACGTTTTACTTTTAGTCTATTTTTTCTTTTAATGATATAAAGCATGGAGTACAATTCAATCGCAAAAATTGAATTTATATAAAGGATTTGAAAAATGGTTTAATGCAAGGGAAACAAATATAAAATATTTTTGATAAGTTGTCTCCCTTGTTTATAATTTAATCTCTGCGAACATTATTTTTGAACAAATTGTTATATTTTGAAATGATTAAGTTAAAAATTTATAAATTCTTTCGTATTATTTATGATGTAGTACGTGTGAAGGTGATGGCAACTGAAAAATTAAAATTACTACCAGGCTGCACACGATTAGTGCATAACAACGGAACAATATTATCAAATCAACAACCGAGTAATGTTATTAAAATTATTATAAAAACAGCTGTACAAAACTAGTTTCACAATTTATTTTTTTTAATCATATCACCCCAAGCAAGGCGGTAACACCACTGATGTGCTGGGGGCTACATAAGAGTGAGAAGATTAGAAAAGAGAAAACCGGAAACCGCATCCTAAACAGGAAACAAGGGATGAGCCTCTTCACCTGTTCAATAGATGTGGGTGGAGTGTGAACCGGGCGATAGTTTAGTCTATCTACTCCAATTGAAAAAAAAAAAAAACAAAGTGAGAAGATTAGAAAAGAGAAAACCGAAACCGCATCCTAAACAGGAAACAAGGGATGAGCCTCTTCACCTGTTCAATAGATGTGGGTGGAGTGTGAAGAGAAATAAGTGTCAAGACCAATTAGAATCGAAGTGGTAAAAAAAAAAAACAAAAAAAAAAACACCACACAGTGTGAATAAATAATTTTTATTTCTTTTGTTAATCGTTGAAAATACGTTTTTAATGTTAAAAAAAAATAATTATGCTGAATATATTTCTTCCAAGTTAGACCATCTTATGTTGCCATTTATTTACTACCAGATTACATGGTAAAATACTAAAATATGTACATTATGGAGAGTAAAATATACGATCGTGGGGAGGATAAGTCACGAATCCTTAGTGAGCGACCACCTCCCGTATGAGACCAGTTTTTGATGACCGCAGGTATGGTCGCATACAACAAGTTCCACTATATATATATATATATATATATATATATATATATATATATATATATATATATGAATTGACAAATAACGTTTCAGAAAAGTATATTTTATTTTTGAAAGTTTTTTTTAATAAAGAAAATTACATTGTGCCGTCAGTGATTTTTAGCAATTAAAAAAATTTTTCTAATCAACTTAAATTAGTTTTGAAGTACATCAATGTATTTTGTTTTTTGGAAATATGAAATTTAATCTATTAGATTGAAATTAAACCGAAAATCAAGGCTTCAAGAACGATTTTTCATTTTTTTACAATTCATTTTATACCTTAAGTAACGCGTTTCTTTGGATGTACCTATATTTAAAAGAGTTCCAAATTTGAATTTTGTAAAATAAAATTTTTCATTCGAATTTTAAAAGCATCGTTGTCTCAAATATCGTCGTTTCATTAGGAGCAAAAAAAAAAGAGTTAGTATCGGTTTTAGTTTAATCGCTGCTTTAATCGGCTTAAGAAATTCAAAGTAAAAACAGTGATTTATTTGGCTTGAAAAATTAATTTAGTATATTTTTCTTTAGTAAGAACTTATTTCATTTAAGTTAAGTACCTCCACTCCATTTTCGATACCTAAGTTTTAAATTGAATTTTTAAAAATAAAAACTTTTTCATGAAACTTTAATTCTAGCAAAATTGAAAGCTAAATGATTAAATTTACTACTTCCAGTGAGAAAATTACTCGGGTGCATTTACAACAGGAATTATATTCATTGGAATCAAAAATTTTGTGATTAAAAAAAAAATTCAATTTTTCGGCTATTTTTGGAGCAATCGACAAATTTATAAACAAAAGTTAATTCTCGGTTTTAAAAATCTTGCAAAAATAAAATATACATTTCTCACGCGTTATTTTTGAAAAATTATCAAATTTAAAGTTAAATTAATCTGATTTGAAACAAATATTACTTGTTTATGGTACGACATTTAGAATAAAAGTATTTCTTAATCAGAAAGGTTTGACTCGTTGACTTTTCAAGTAAGCGATGACAGCACCTATCAATCATTCTGGAAGTATGGTGACCAAAAGTTGACATAACCTAGTTTAACATTTCGTAAGGGAAACAATCCTTAAAACATGTGACCTTTTAATGATAAGTGTCTTATAAGTTTCCAGAGTAAAAGTAAATATTCAGTTAAACATAAAAAAGTAGAAATTAAAAAAAAAAAATAATTCTAAGAGATTTGTATTAAGCCTATGAATTTTCGATTTGTAAATAAAGTCTATTTTTAATGAATTAATAACCGAAGACACTGAGTAACTGGAAGAAATTTTAAAAAATTGTTTGAAACTTTAATTAGCAAAGAAAAAATGAAAACAATTCTTATAAAAATTCATTATTCATCGAGATTTATTTTCTTCTTATCCTAAAATTATATTATTTATAAAATCAATTAAAATTTTATCTACATTAAAAAATAGCGTAGTTTTAATGTATTTTTCATTTTACTATTCGGAGCAGATTTTCGGAAAAATGGTCCGGTAATTAAAAAAAGAAAATGACATGATTTACATTTCCCAATGAGTCATGCATTTAATGAATAAATAAATATAAATGGTATAGATAATGTTTTTCTACAAGCTTTATGCAATTAATTGAAGTGGGTGGTTTAAGAGTCGTGCCTTTTGTCCCTTTCATCGGGATCGATCCTGGTCGGAGAACAAACCGTCATCCCACACTCGTCGGTCGTTGAAGGCGTTGACACAACCGCTGGTCTTTGGGTTGACCTCTTCAGCTGTAATCTCTTACCCACGTTGTGATTTTTGATCTTAAGAGAGTTACGTTGAATTATCACTGGGGTATCTCAGCCAAGCTAAACCAAGTTGAATACGCGCCCACAATTGTGGAAATAAAACGGTACCAAATTTGCATATAAAATGGAATCATTAGATGGTATTTACTCACAAAAAAAAAAAAAAAATAACTAATATTCTTCTTTTTCCCAACCCGTTCCTAATAATTGGCGACGGGACGAAAATTTCAGCTAGTTTCTCTAAGAGCGGCCAGACTTGGTAATTAGGTAACTGGTAAATTCAAAAACCGTTGTTTGTGCTTTTCGAAATTGATTCGTCGGAGTTTTTCTTATTATTATTATCATCAATTTGGCACAAGGGTTTTGTCGGTATTTTTCTCTTCTTCAGCAGATAACTTTGGTTATTGTTATTTCAACCTTTGGGTGGGAACTGGCAACTTCAAATTCAAACTGACTGGAGCTCGAACTGAACTACGGGTGGCGACAGCTGCAGCGGCAACAAACTCCGTCTCATTCCATCTCCGTTTGCAACTGACTGGGAACTGCTTGGGAACTGCTTCTCACTTCATCTCCGGGCGGCACTGGAACGGGAACTGATTTTAGCCTCTGTGTACTCTCGTATTTATGGGTTCCCTTTTTGACTGGTGTGGTGAGGACGCATAGGGGTTTTATGTAAATATCCTAAAATTCAACCAATCCTCTTTCGCCGCTTCACACTTCCAATTCTGGAGGAGCTATTACATGACGTCAATCTCTCTCAGGGAAATTTAGAATAATAATTTCCCCAACCATTAACAATTGGTTTTCCCCTTCTCTCAACAAGATCAATTTAACATTTGATCTTCTAATTGTATAGGCTGTGTTTCGCCTAGTTCCGCCTGAGAATTTATGAATTAAAAAATGAACAATCCTTTTTCTAATTGTTTTCGTTTATGCAATGGTAGTCTGTTTCACTTCCTTCAACAAGGTGGTTTGGACTTTTGACCTCTAATAGTTCAGCTGTGTTTCGCTGGATAATAATAATCATATTGTTTTTACCCAATTTGCAATTTTGGGAAAATGAATCTTTTTTCCGACGAAGAAAAAACAAAAAACAAAAAAAATAAATCGTGCTCTTTAACCCTTTCTCGTCCAAATAAAATAAAATTGTTTTCTCTAACCTTTTTTCGTCCGTAAAAATTAAAATGGTTTTAGTTCACCCTCTTTCGTTCGTACGCCATGTTAAATATTGTCATAACAGATGTAATATATATATATATATATATATATATATATATATATATTTGCGAAGATTTTGTAAAAATAATAATTACATAAATAATTTCACTCATTTGTGAATAAGCCCTGAAAATTTCATTAAAATCAGACAATTACTTTATTTTTGCAAGAATTTTCAAATTGATGTCTTTCAACACCCCCCCCCCAAAAAAAACCGATTTGCTTAATATTGCCCTTTCCTTAATAGTCACATTACGTAAAGATAGCGTGAATCGCTGACAGAAAAAAATAATTAAAATTTCGAACGTGTCAGAAAGGATTAAAAATTAAAAAAATATAACAACAAAAGTTGATTTTTCCTCTTAATAATAGCATACAAATTTTGATGATAAAACTTTGCTTTTATTAAGTTTGGGCCCTTTTAACATCATCCTATGCAGTTTTTTTCAGCAAATGAGTGGAGGTGCTTAATTAATAATTAATTTGGCGGAGTCTTGGATCCATCTTATTCCACCTCGTTAACAAGGGTGTACGAAATTTTATATTCATTTGAATCTTCGAATTTATTATCCACGTTAAACCTATTTTATAAAAAAATATCGTAATTCTGAAACCATAATATCATATGAAAAACATGGCAGAAAGGATTATTATGTTGACTTATTTTATCATAAATCTACTTTTTAAAAAGAATATGGTGTGGGGACAAAAAATAAAAAGGACCGGAAGTGGGTAATCTGCCCTTGGGCAGTGTAGGATTGGGAGTGAAACCTTTGGACAAGGAGGTGAACGGTAGCGTTGAAAATTTCCAACATGAGTTGAGCTACAAGAACACTAATTCCACCACCTTTTGGTGAGCCTTATAAACTCTAAATATTTCTGATTGATGTAAATGTTTTTGTCTTATATTCGTTGACTATTTGTCCTGTAATAAATGTGTAAATGTACCTTGGGTTTAGTTTCCTTTCATGTTGTTTTAGTTTTAATAACTTACTTTAGAACTAACAATGGAAATACCAAGAACAAAAGATACTCTTAAAAAATTATGGTTTGACAGTAGGGTTAGGATTAATAATTTGTACATTTCGTTTATAATATTTAAAATATCGAACTAAACTTATTGAATTTAATTGACACTAACTGTTACGTAACATTCTTAACAAATGATTTTTCGTTAATTTTGTGGTATAAGATACCACGTTTACACCCAAAGAAAGAATAAATATAATAATGTTAATTAATTATTTAACTAAAATTAAAATGTTACATTTCAGTATCAGTCAGTTAAGCGCCATACGTGATACACGCTTGGGCGATCATGTCTCGAAAGAGACATAACTGACTGGGCAGAAGATTATCCCGCAGTAGGTTGCCATTGCTTTCTGCGGTAGACAGGTTGCCAGTCAAGGCTATAGAACCCAATCTGTCCTGTTATTTAACCCATAACTAGAAGGAATAGACGGATTAATACCTTTCCCAAGGGTATTTGTGCGCAAGTGAATGCAATGAATTTGGCTGGAATTCGAACTCGGCTCCTAGATTTCTCGTTCCGAGCCGATATCCAATGCACCACAACGACATCCTACATTTCAAGTATTGTAAAAATTCAACATGTTTTTTTTCATTTGTTACAAACAGAAACACTAGAGCAAGACAATCTTCTTACCTGCTTATTTTCTCCATTTTAGTCACTGCCATTATTAAACTTACATATTGTAAACATCTACACAGTACGACGTTCATTTCTTTGTGTGGAATATGACAATAATAATAAAGATGTAAAGAAACGTGTGATAAGACCGGTTGCAGGGGAGTCTGGGTTCATGTCTTTCTGAAAGGTTTTATTACGAAGGTGAAACATGGAGCCTCAAGTGTTATTCGAACTTGGTCTGTCAGTTTTGTTTTATTGATGGTATCTGAGTATTTATATACTTTTTTTAGTGGTATCATTCCGCGTTAACAGTTTGTCTTCTGATAGACAGTCATGTAGCATGTCCTGTTACCATTAAAACATACACATCTTTATCTTTGTACATTTTGTTTCTTTGATCGGAATCACCCCATGCAAGGTAGTAAAGTTACTAAGGGTTACAGAGCAGGGAGTTATTAGGAACAGAAATATTAGTAATTCGTGGAAAGAGGAAAGAGTAATCAGGAGAACAGTAGATAGCGATTGGCATTCCATTTAAAATTTTGCAGATTAAATTGTCTGTATTAAACCGAGTTTATTAAATAATCATTTTCTAAAAGTATCGTAGATTTAGTACAAACCTATTAGTGAGGATCAAACTTATGTCTGTAATAATTGAAGTGCAGGAAATATTTATTCAAGGGAGGCTATTCAGAAAACACTATATCTAAGGGAAATAATTGAGGTGTGGCATGGACATTAATGTATGATGAGAAAAAGAAACTGAAATTTTTTAAAATCGGCTTATAGTTCGAGGATGTGATTTGTGATACAGTGGATATCGGCTCGGAACGAGAAACCGAGGAACCGAGTTCGAATTCCAGCTGAATCCATTGTATTCACTTACGCGCAAATACCCTTGGGAAAGGTATTAATCCGTCTCTTCCTTCCAGTTATGTGTTAAATAGCAGGACAGATTGGGTTCTATAGCCTTGGTCGGCAACCAGTCTACCGCAGAAAGCAATGGCAACCTACTGCGGGATAATCTTCTGCCCAGTCAGTTATGTCTCTTTCGAGACATGATCGCCCAAGCGTGTGTCACGTATGGCACTTAAACTGACTGATAGTTCGACCACGCTTCTTCTCCTTTCATCTAAGTATCAATATTTTTTATACCAGTTTTCTGTTTGAATTTTTCTGAACGTTTTATGTAAATCATTCTTGTGCATTTTCTCTAGTTTCTTTTTTCTCTCTCTGCTTTGGTTCGTAGCAACCAAATCTTGATACGGGGTCGTTGGTTGTTCAAGATTCTGGATCGGATAACTATATAGATAGAAAGACGGGATCAAATAGTTGGAGATTTAATTTTAGTTCACTGGTCGCTAATTCCCATATGCTCTTCGGTTGCCAAAACCTGTTAAAAGCAAATTATTCGTCGTCGTCGACTTGAAGGTAAAACAGTTTATGTGGCTAAGTTATTTAAACTACTCTACTGCTCCGATGGCCTCTCTATTGGGAAGTTTGACGTTGGCATTAACCCATAGGCCTTTTGTTTTTTGCGGGTATGTAGCATAAGTAAATTATTCTGATTCTGCTTGTTCATTCCTTAGATAGCACGACTATTACGTTTATGAGGTATTGGCAGTGCCTAATAAATAATGGATTATTTCGTTTTGATCACGTGCAAAGACAGAAGACATATCACAGACGCTGCTTGGTTTCAATGAGAAAATGAAAGAAAGATATAAAGGAAAATGGAAGTGTTTAATGTCTGTTTCAGTGAAATGGAAAAAAGTTGTAATTTCAATATTTTTCATTTGTATACTCTTACTTCTTAAAATAACAACTAGTATTCATATTTATGATTGTTATCACAATATTTTGCTAAAGTTGTTAAGCTCAAATATTTAAAAATGCGATGGAGGAATTTTTACTGATATTTTTTGTTGTACATGAGCGTATTCAGTCATTAACTTAAGAATTAAGTACATGAAAAAAGGAAAACTAGAGAATTTTCACGGTTACTTGTAGTATGTAAATGTTACTATGATTTTAATCCCTTGACAGTATTCATATAGATACCTCTACTAATTCGCTGTAAAAAAAAACAAAAAAAAACAGCATAATATGAAGAAAAAAGGCCCCAAAGTTAATAAAAACTAAGTTTTTCCATCAAAATGTTTATGTTATTATTAAGAGGAAAGGTCAAAGTATTTTTTAATTATTTTTCAAAATTTATTAATTCTTTCTACCACGTTCGAAATTTTGGTAAAAATATTGCTTTAATTTTCGTTAGTGAATAGCCAAATCGTTACGAGAGTTTAGAATGGATAATGAAAATATTACATAACTCAGTTTTTTTACGGTGAAAACGACATTAATTTGAAAATTCTTGCAAAAATCAAATAATCGTCAGATTTGAATGACACATTCAGAACTTATTCGCAAATGAATTAAATAATTTTGAAATTTCATTTTAAAATTATCTTGGTAAATTTTATTACATCTCTTACACCCTCCTCCACGTAAATTCATGAAATTTCAAGAAATTAAATTTTGTTAGGAAAATGGATTTTATCAGTTAAACGCAAGACTCATTGGGGAATGTAAATTATCTATTACTTTTTTTAAACATTTGGCTCTTTTTCCAAAAATCTTCCCCCAATAGTAAAATAAAAACAAAAACAAAAAAGTATGACATTTTTTAAATTAGATAAGATTTTAATTGCTTTAATAAATAATATATATTAAGGAATTTATAGTCTGAAGAAAAATAAATTTCGATTAATAATGACATTTTAAAAGAATTATTTTCATTTTTGTAATTATAATATTTAATAAACTTTAAAAAATATTTTAAGAATACTTCATTGACTTGTAAGCTTAAAGTTAATAAGTGAAAACTATATTTACTAATCGAAAATTGAAAAGTTTAATACAAATCATAGAGCCATCGTATTTTTAAAATAATTTAATTTTTTTGCATTTTAATCTTTTTTTGTATGATAATTTCTATGTGTACATTAAAAGGTTACGTGTTTCACGGTTTCTTCACTTTACAGGAAAATAAGTGGATAATTATGTTAATTCTGGTCACCATACACTTAGCTTATCTCGAATCTGTCCGTCATCACACGTCAGTCATTTACGGAAAAGGTGTGAGGTCAAAGTTCTGTGATTAAGAAATAGTTTTATTCTAAATTTCATGCTATAAATGAGTAATACTTGTGAAAATCAGATTAATTTAACATAGAATTTGCTAATATTCCAAAAATAACCTGTCATAGATGTATATTTTATTTTTGCAAGATTTATAAAACCGAGAATTAACTTTTGTTAACAAATGTAACGATCACTCAAAAATAGCAGAAAAATTGAAAAAAAATTTAAACTTAAAAACTTTAGATTCCAATCAATATAATTTCTGTTTGAAAAACACCAGAGTATTTTGCTTTTTTAAATATAATCATTTAGCTTTCAATTAAAACTAAAATAAACGATACAAAAAACTTTTTTTTTTTTTTTAAATTCAATCTAAAATTTAGGTATCGAAAATGAGTGGAGATACCTACATAACATACCTACATAACATACGCCGGTAGTAATTAAATTTCGAGATTAGTTTATATCTGGGCACACATTTTATATGAATGGTTATTTCCGGACAAGTGCAAACATATTTCTCCACAGTTTCCTGTATTTCATTGCCCTGAATAAATTTTGCTCCCCTGTGTTTTTGTTCTTGCATCCATTTACTCGAACTCCTTAAGTAAAACATCTTCTGCTATGTGCCATGTTCCTACAGGTTGTGGACAATCATGGATCTCTGTAATTTACTATCCTTTGTAGTTTTTAGTAATTTTTGCTGTCACTCCTATTCCCTGTTCTGGCATTCTGTTGAGTAATTTTGGCATTGAAAGTTATAATCGTGCTATATCGGTTGCTAATTGACTTAACGCACCCAAAATGTTAGGAACTTGGTAATCTTCCACTGAAAGCTGATTCCTTAGTATTCGGCTAACTGCCGACTTATGTCAACAGCCTAGTAGTTCTACTGAACTCAAATAGAACTCTAACAAACTCCTATGAACTTCTCAGGTACTTTCTGTTAACTATTATTAATATAGGAAGGGGAGCTCATTACCTGGGGAATAGGGGTATTTCCCCAAAACACATTCATTTACACAAGTTCATTAGTGATGTGGATCCGATAGTGGGGCCACGAAAGAATAACTCGGACAACGGATAATAGGTTTAACTTATTGTATTTAACAAGGAAAAATATAACTACAAGAGTGGCAGTAAACCACGCCTACCTGGCGGGCTGCTTCCGGAACTACTATATTTAGTTGTCCCTCCCAGTAAGGTCAGTTTATGACTGGGATTTCCGGGCTATATGGCCCGGCCAAAAAATACCTGTCTATTTTTCCCCAGCCGTGCTTCTACCCTTCGGCGGAACCACGACTGGGTTATTGCTCTCTGCTCGGAAACAGAGAGCGCCCTCTACCCGAAGGCAGAGGGCTGACAGTGACAAAGTAGCAGCCCGGAACTACTATATTTAGTTGTCCCTCCCACTAAGGGCAACATGTGACACATGGTCAGTTAGAAGTGGGATTTCCGGGCTATATGGCCCGGCCAAAAAATACCTGTCTATTTTTGCCCAGTCGTGCTTCTACCCTTCGGCGGAACCACGACTGGGCTACTGCTCTCCGCTCGGAAGCAGAGAGCGCCCTCTACCCGAAGGCAGAGGGCTGACAGTGACAAAGTAGTAGCCCGGAACTACTGCCCTGAGAGTATAAACCTTATGGTTTAAATAACGATTAGAAGAGTTCATAAGTGTCAGTGAGTACGCGCCCACAACAATTAGTTAGATCATGCGCTTCATTATTTCTGTCTCTCTTGCATTTAATATGTTCAGTCTAGTGTCTAAGCCCACCTTCCTAAAAAATCAACTATCTCTCTCTGATGCTAAGTATTTGCTTCCATTTTTTCCAAAGCTTCGTACTTTTCCACATAGATACGACGTGGACCGGTAATGGGACCAGGAAATGATCACTCGAAACACGGTGGTAAGGTTAACACATATATTAAGTCAAAAATAGATACAAGAGAAAAGAGTAAATATAAGCTTGGCTTACTAGTGACTGACAGACAGACAGACTGTGCTGAGCTGAACTGAAGCCATGAGAGTGATTAACTCTCAGTTAATATACTGGTAGGAAGAGTCCATTATTAAGCGGGTAACGTCCCACAACAATATACGACAAGGTATTATCAGCAACTTTCTGTAGAACCACAATTCTGTTGCCTCAAGTCTCGTTTTCAATTGTGATGAGATTGTCCAGCATTCGCTACCATGTAAGAGTATCGATATTACATAACAGTTACATTTGAGACGTATTTATCGACTGCTTTGCATAATCTATAAAACTTAAGTAAAGCCTGTAGCCACATTATGCTGTAGTCAGCGTACTCAATAGGACTCATTACTCAATAGGACTCATTACTCAATAGGACTCATTATGGGATATTCTTCTATCGGTTCACCCCCTATAGTCCACAGGAATCACTTCTTCCGGATATATCAGAACGACAGGTTCGATTGAACCAGACGTCTCTTTGTCACGGCTCGTAATGTGTGAAAGTGTATCACCAAAAGAGCAAAGTCACTATTCGCTGATAGAATGAGACACCGTCCACTTATTTTCAATAACTAACTGTTAAATTGAATTTTTAAAAATAAAAAAAAATTCTTGAAATACTTATTTTAGTCTTAATTGAAAGCTAAATAATTTAAATTTACTATTTCAAGTAGAGCAAAAATTATATTAATTGCAATAGAAAATTTTGAGATTTTTATCTAATTTTTCAATTTTTTGGCCATTTTTGAGCGATCGACTCATTTGTAAACAAAAATTAAAAAATCTTGCAAAAATAAAATATACATCTATGACACATTATTTTTAGAAAATGAGCAAATTTAATGCTAAGTTAATCTTATTTACACAAGAATTACTTATTTATAGCATTAAATTTAGAATAAAACTATTTTTAAACACAATGTTGATATTTCTAACCTTTCCGCCATAATTGAAATGTGTTAACAAATGCGTGACAAGATAAGTATATGGCGATCACAAGCGACATAATTGTACAATTTTTTCCGGTAAGAGGGGAAAGCCCTAAGACACATGACCGTTCAATGTACACATAGAAATTACCAAACAAAAAAAAAAAACTTCAAATACATACAGGAAAAAAATGGATATTATTTAAAAAATACGATGGCTAAATGATTTGTATTAAACTTTTCAATTTCGATTAGTAAATATAGTGTTCACTATATAACCTGTCAGCCTAACATCTACAAGTCTTGGAACTATTTTTAAAATATTTTTGAGACCATAAATTATAATAATTGAAAAAAATGAAAACAATTCTTTTAAAATTTCATTATTAATAGAAATTTTTTTCTTCATACTATAATGTCATACATTTATATTATTTGTTAAAGCAATTAAAAGCTTATCTAATTAAATGATGTCATAGTTTTATTTTATTTTTTTATTTTACTATTCGAAGTAGATTTTCGGTAAAAGGGGCTAATTAAAAAAATAAAAATAATACATATTTTACGTTCCCAAATTTTTGCCTATGGAATTTAATTTTTGAAATTTTCTGAAATATTTTTACCAATACTTTTAAAATAATAATTTTAAAAATAATTTAATTTATTTGTGAATAAGTTCTGAAAGTTTCATTAAAATCCGGCAATTATTTGATTTTTGGAAGAATTTCCAAATTAATGTGTTTGTCACCGGAAAAAGTGAGTTATGTAATATTACGTTTTCTATTGTAAATTCTCGTAACGATTTGGCTCCCCGATAACGAAAATAAAAACAAGATATTTACCAAAATTTTGAACAAAAAAAAAAAAGATTAAAAAAATTTGAAAAATATTTTAAAAATGTTTTGATCTTTAATGATAACATGAACATTTTGGTGGAAAAGTTGGTTTTTATTAAATCTGGGACATTTTTTCTTCATACTAAGATGTTTTTCATCGATTTAGTGGAGTACCTACTGGTTTCTTCAAATGGCTCCTATTTCCAAAAAATACACGATTTAGATCAAATGCATTTAACATTTTATTTGTTTGCAATGATTAATGTTACAATACAGACAAGAATGAACTTGATGTTGAAAACAAACTCGAAAATTTGCAAAAAGAAAAAAAATATGAAAAAAAATGAAGGAATCTAAAGAATGTGATTGGGAATTGTTTGTGTTCTACTCGAGAATGAAATTGACTAAAATTCAAACGTTATACCAAGGGAATATTTTTCAGAGATTTACGACGATGAAGTTAATATTGCGTTTCAAATGAAATAGACAAACGAGTAAATGACTTCCAAAAGATCCTCATGACTGTTGGTTAATGTTGGAATGATTTTCCTTTGCAACTAATTTACAGGGCTTTTACCCTGTCTCCCCTCAAGATTCAGTCAGTCTAAGTGTCATACTTAATATACGCTAGGTCGATCATGTCTCTTTCGATCATTACACGATTACACGATTTGTTATAAATAATTGGATTCAGCTAAATTTTCTTCCAGATACCGTAGCTCTTGAGCTAGTGGTGAAAGCCTGCATGCCAAATACTGTTAAACGCCTTTAAGATATCTAAGTCACAATATCTAAAACTTGTTAGACAAATTCAGTTATGGCCGTTAACACTTTGGCAGTAGACCTGGAGAAATGGAAGCGATATTAATTACCCAAAATTAGGCCGTATGAAATAAGAATAAGCCATTCGGAGTTGATTAAAGTCTCTAATCAGTTAGTTAAGTGCCATATGTGATAAACGCTTGGGCGATCATGTCTCGAAAGAGACATGATTGACTGAGCAGAAGATTATCCTGCAGTAGGTTGCCATTGCTTTCTGCGGTAGACTGGTTGCCGACCAAGGCTATAGAACCCAATCTGTACTGTTATTTAACCTATAACTGGAAGGAATGGACGGATTAATACCGTTCCCAAGGGTATTTGCGCGTAAGTGAATGCAATGAATTCAGCTGGAATTCGAACTCGGCTCCCCGATTTGTCGTTCCGAGCCGATATCGAAATGCACCACAACGTACATCTAATACTTTGCTAAAAAAATGTACAAATAGAGCACATTGCAGGAACACCGTCGAATCCGTAGGTCTTGTGAGGATCTATTTTAGAAGAGACAGCAGAAACCATGGATGGAATTATGTGCATATAACTCAGTAGAGACTTTGTTCTCTGGATAAAATCAGACAGATATACGAGTCGAGAGTGAAATTTAAAGATAATTTCTCAGCAAAACAGTCTGCTTTACCAGCAGTAGAACCTAACTTGTAGGAGACTATGTAACAAAAAAGTTATTTGCAAAAATAAAAAAAACACTTGTATTAATTACGGAAATATTTAATTTAAAAACAAAAAGCATATTCCCAAGTTACAAGAAATTAAATAAAATGACCAAAAGAAAATGTATGAGAATTTTTTAAAACATTGACAACTTCCTTATTAGTTTTAAATATATAAACAAATAAACGCGAAAAAAAGATTCACTTTTACATCTAAGGGAAGTAACTATCTGAATTCAATTTCTTTTTTTAATATTGACAGAGTTGTTGCCCATAGACCTTCGAAACTTCAACATTGATTAGAGCATCTCGACGTTGGTTTGCAAGCTACTATGAATTATCATTAATAGTGAGTAGCAATTTGATCTTCTGTTGCTGCCCCATACCTATTAGCTTAGTGAATATTCCAGGGTACTTCATAGTGCGGCCTTGTACCAAAACTAAGCGAAGCTAAGTAAGTTTTTTCCGTCTGAAACAATCCTGCATATAATCTACTATCCCGCCAGTGCATTGAATACTGCTGCCATATCTGGTCGGGTGCTCCTGCTATCCACCTAGGAGTCTTTGAATCTGTAATGTGATCGATCCCGATTTGGCAGTTCAGATAGAGTCACTTTCTCACAGACGCAGTGTGGCTTCCCAGTGTCACTTCTACAAATACTTTCACGGCTTCTGCTCCGATGAACTTAGCTCACTGGTGACTCTTGTATATGAATTTACTCGAGATACAAGATTAGCAACTAGGTCCCACCCTTTTACTGTGAAACTGAAAAAATGTAAACACAAATTTCTCGCACTTCCCGCCTGTGGAATTCCCTTCTGCTTACTTGCTTTCCAAACAGCTACACTCCTCAAGAATTATTATATATATATATATATATATATATATATATATATATATATGTAAGAAAAAATTTAGAAACGTTATTTCATGGTAAATCGAAAATGTGGGCCTATTTCAGGCGAACTATCATCAACATCCGTCTTTATTGTACAGAAGATTTTTCACGACGGAAGCTGTTTATGGTTCGCCTGAAATAGGCCCACACTTTCGATTTACCATGAAATAACGTGTCTGCCTAAATTTTTTTTATATTTGCTCTATATGTATTTATATACACATATATTTCGAGCTCTCTTAAAGAGTTATCCTACCACTGTAGGTACAGGATACTTCTTTGGATTCTTCTATATCTACACCGCATTCTGATATATATATATATATATATATATATATATATATATATAACTATAGTCATCCGCAGACAGATCTGTTTCGCTGTATTACAGCTCATCAGTACGGCTTAGACTCCGTTCGCCTCCTAACCCAGGATTGAAACCCGACCGAATTGGCATCAGTCGGCGATTCTACCCCTTTCGTCCAGTAGAAGAAGGCAGGCTTTTTAGCGCCTATAAACACGCCCAATAGCTAGAGTGCTCCAATTCATTATCGAATGAGCGATGCGCAAATGCCGGAGTAGCTACTGGTTACAAAGTCATACTTGACCAACAGTCTTTGTTTCATTTTTTGTTTTTGTTTTATTATCTCAAGTTTCGAATAAAATGTTGTCTATATTGGAATCGAAACTGTAGAAAACTATTCAAATGTTAGGTCTGTTATTTGTTTAAACATTTTTTACCTTCTCAGATTATTAAGAAGCATACGTTGCCAGTGTCATAGGTAATATTCTGTTGGTTACATTCTGGTATTTTATACTGTAGCAGACGTTAAACTCTTTTGTCATACATGAATGCGTGATAAGTCCTTTTCAGTTTTGTGCATGCATATCTACGAATAAACGGGTGACAAGTGAAACGGGTGACAAGTCGCTTAATTTAGCGCCACGTGTATTGGACGCTTTAAGACGTAGACAGTACATCTCACTCATTCATTAATTCGCCAGCAAGTTCAATTTTTATTCACAGAGACTAAGGAGAAGAAAGAATTGAATACGTAACAATTAAGGCGAGTTAGACAAAACCCAGAAAAATGTACCAGATATGCATATAATCATTTTAAAATATTTTTCTGCATATTGAATATTAAATTACAAAGTCGATCGAAAGTACCTGAAAGTTCCAGAAGACCATGTTGGAAACGACGAAATTTGTTGGGGAATGATCCAGTCAATTAATATTAACGATAAAATACCCAACCTATGACAATGGCGAGTCACTTCAATGTAACCTCATAGAAATAGCATACCACGCTTTGTTTTTTTTTGTTGTTTTTTTTCGAGTGGCAAATTCTTTCAGCTCGTTGCTGATCATAGCTCTTTACAGTTTCTAATTTTTTGCCGTTCTAAGTAACCTTCTCCCAGCCACACACTGGTCAAATTTGATTGATCTTTCTCAAACTGGAGTTTGTGAACCTACACTTACAGAGTGTTTACAAATGAAGAACTTGAGGAATCTTCTATGACAGGAACTAAACTAGAACTTCCTATATTACCTGCTCATTCACAAGGGGTTGAAAGGGCTGTGAAATTAACGACAGAAGCTTCACAAGTTGTATATGGGCAGGAAGCAAGACATAGACACATTATTACAAAATCATTGTGTCACCAAATTAGGCCTTCTCTTCTGAATTTTTTTAAAACCAACTTTTCAGTGTTATCTGCACGTGGCAAGTTCACTTGAATCAAGTCTGTTTTTCTTTTATTTTATTTAACCTTATTTTTTTTTGTTACCTTTTGTTTATTTTATTTTTGTTTTTTGTTACTAACAAGTAGTTTGTGTAAATTATTTTGGCATTCAAGGTTCGTTTCGACTTATAAAACTTAGTAAATTCTATTTACTTTAACTTGTGAAGCGTGTTTCCTTTGCGTCTCTTGCTTTTAATACGATCAGTGAATTTTTAATTCTGTAAGTCATCTTTTCTCATGAAGCTTTTATTGTCTTTTTCTCAATATAAGTTTCCTGATTGTAATTTTGACGTTCCCAATACGTAGCTCCTACCTTAGGGCACCTCTTTTGTTGACTATATATTGTGTCTTCTTATTGTTAAGAATTAGTTCTTTCTTCTTGCTTTCAATTCCCTGCTTAAGAGTTATTTTTTATTGCTTTCTTGCTCTGCTACCAGCGCCATGCCGTTCACTATTATAGTGATTTTCTTAATATCAGTCCAGAAATATTTCCTATTTTTAACGGGGATTTAAACTTCGGGAAATACCAGAAGTTTCAACTGTCAAGTTTGGATTGTTGAACCCAAGAAATAACTTGTTAATGCACTATTTGGAAAAAAATCTGCAAATATCAGATTGTAGTCCGGACTGTAATGGAGTAAGATTGCAGCGTCAGACTAGATTTCTATCTAAACTTCTCCCATTGAAAAATCACTGAAAAAAAAACATTTGGATATTTATTCATAGATGAATGCTTTTCAAGCAAAAATTGACACATATAAACTGTACAATATCTTTTCACTCAGGTGAAATTAGTACCTATTCTGATTGGGTGATTTCTAACGTTAAGACCGCGTAACTGATCCTCGAGATATTTCAAAAAGCCAGAAAACATTTAGAAAACGTGTTGTGCCGTGAGTAAGAATAAATAACTCAACAACAGGAATAGGTTAATTGTTGAAAATAGTATTTACAAAGGTTATTGGTATCCAATACAAGAATAAAGGTTAATCGTCCCAACCGTCGTAAGACGTAGTATGAGCAATGGGTACTTCCGGGTCGTCACCGGAAGTCTACGACTGACTTGTCGATACGGCTGCTCGGCACACTCTCCTACGTAGATGCCACCATTACTTTACATAGTAATGGAATAGTCCATTATAGCCGAATAGGCGCGGGCGTCCCAACAAAACGTTATATAAGTATTGTTAGAATACAGTTTTGCTCTAACGAAAATATTAAGTTTAGTTGTCTTCCTTCGACCGGGCGGGTGAAAAACAGGGGTTTTGGTCATATCTTCTGTTTTGTAAACAGGGCATTCTATCTAGTACAGCAGTTTCGGCCATGACACTAAGATTTTGAAGGCCACATTTTATCATTGCGCACTCAGCAGATTCATCCATCTTGAAATCAAATTAATAAACCTTTGTTAAGAAACATCTCCCAATTTCATCCTTATATTTTCTCCACAAACCACATTTTTACCCGCTGGGAATATAACAAAATTGGCAACGAGATACGTCTGAACAACGTGGATACACACAAAAGCTGTCAAGTTTTTCCGGCATTCGTGGCCCCCTAATATCACAAGAGTTCTTCAAAGGTTTCAGCGTCGTAGAGATTCTATATTGGTAATTGATAATCGTCTGATGTTTGCAGATTGTATCGTTGTTCCTCCTAAGCTTAGTCAGGCAGTTCTGAAACAATCACATTCAGGACACCCAGGCATTAACCGGATGAAAGCCATAACCCGTAATGTGGTCTACTCACCTAACATAGGCACAGACATCGAACATGCCGTTAAGAGTTGCATCCAATGCATGAAGGCACAAAAAAATCCACCTCGGATTATTGACTCACACTGGTCCTACCCAGAGCAACCATGGTCTTGAATTTGCTGTCCCTATCACTGGCCTTAGCTTTCTGGTGGTTGTAGATGCCCATTCCAAGTCGCCAGAAACCTTTCTGACGCAACTGATAGACAATAATCGTAATCCTCAGACAACTATTTAGTCAACACAGCCTCTCTGAGACACTGGTCTCAGACAATAGGTTACAATTTACATCGAAGTTGTTTCGTCACTTCTGCATCTCATGTTGTATCACAGACATCTGGACACTACCTTATCATCCATAATCCAATTGTCAAGCTGAAAGCAAAGAGGGAGAGAGTAACGATAGAAGAAACACTGCGGACTTTCCTCTTTTCTTACTGATCAACACCAAAAAGAGCAATGAAGAACAGTCTACCACCAGCAGAGGCACTCATGGGTCAAAAGTTTTGTACTACACTAGACGCCTTACAACCCCAACTACAACTCCATAAAAACCAAAAGGGAAGGAAATACATTTCTAGTTGGTGCACCAGTGTTTGCCAGGAATTACAAGTCTGGTCAGCAGAACTGGACACCTGGCACCATTCATAAAAGAATGATGTACAATTTGGAAATCAACTCTGGGCACGGCTCAAAAAATCAAATACGTCCCAGATATACCAAAAATTACAACAGTTAGCAACAGTCCAAGGTGATTCTCAGCGGGCGAGATACTACAAAATACATAAAACAGGGAGGTGTTAGAGCACAGTTTTCCCCTAAAAATATTAAGAAAAGTTTTTCTTCTTTGACTGAACAGGTAAAAAATAGGGACTTTGGTCACTTCATCTGTTTTGTAAGCTAGGCATTCTGGAACAACAGTTTCGGTCATGACACCGTTGGGCAGGACAGATTTCGAAAGCCACATTTTATCATTACGCACTCAGCGGCTTCAGTCAACGTCCATCTTGTAATTAAATTAATAAACTTTTGTTAAGTGTTACCCCTTACACACACACACACACACACACACACACACACACACACACACACACACACACATATATATATATATATATATAGTGTTATGTATGATGTAGAGTAGGATAACATGTTACATACCGAACGCAGTTTTTCAAGTTCTAAAAATAGTGGAGGCTTTATTGAATAAAAAGAAAGACACAACACTCAGTAATATCAACAACGAACATGCTAACAACCTGCTTACTGTGTTCGGTCCATAACACATACCCTTACTTTACATCATACATAACATCACATACATTTTGTTACACGAAAAATAACATTCATCCTCGAAAATTGCTAAAACTGCAGCCGAAAGCGCTCGGTTAAAAAAAAACAAAAAACATTTGAGCAGTTTATATATATAATTTATGTTTTTAAAAGAAAAAAAAATCATAACATGAAAAATGACATAAATCAACTTAACCACCACACCTTGTCTGTCATTTTTAATGAAACTTGCATTTATATATGTTTATACTTATTCATAAGCAAGTGGGTGGGTGTGTATCCCACTCTACCATACTTGTAGATTCCCTTTTTTATGTAAATTATCCTTTCATAATTTTTGCGTATTGAGGAAATTGTGGTTGAAACCTCCATCGTAGTTGATACATATGCCTGTATATGAGTACAACTATTTTAACTTACATTGCAGAAAATCATTCTGTACCATGATAACAAAATATGAAAAAAAAGGCTACACCACTAACAATAATACCAATAATAACTATATATTTGACGTAATAATGGAAAGTTACGACGGCGCAGACATATACGAAATTATAATCATTTACATAATCTACAAACTAGCAAAAATCATCAACAAAAACACATAGGTTTACACAGAGACGACGGACTCATAATTCTAAGAAACTATAACGGTAAAACTACAAAAAATATAAGAAAACAAATGATAAAAATCTTCAACACTCTATAATTCGCAATATACATAAAAACAAACGTAAAAGTAGCAAATTTTCTAGATATAACACTCAATCTAAACAACAGCACATACAAGCCATACAGAAAATAAATCAACAACCCCATATATATATATATATATATATATATATATATATATATATCAACAAAAATTCCAATCACCATTAAAACATATTCAGACACATACCCATATCTATAAACATAAGACTACCTACGAATTTAGGTAACATAAAAATATTCAATGAAAACTAAGAAAAGATAGCGGATACTCAAGCAAAATTAAATACACGAACAAAGAAATCAAACAAAAAGAATAGAAAAAGAAACATAATCTGGTTTAATGACCATGGATACCCCAAAAAACAACAAATTAAAAATAAAAATAGCAAAAATATTTTTAACATAATAAAAAAACACTTTCCCAAACTCAACAAACTACAAAAGAGTATTAATAAAAATACAGGCAAGATCAGATACAGCTGCATGGAAAATATAGAAAAGATAATAACCAAGCAAAACAAAAAAAAAATACTTAATAAAACTAATAATAACATTAACAAGAAAGACAATACAAAGAAATGTAACTGCCGAAAGAAGGACAACTCTCTATTTATTAATAAACAACATAACATAAAAAGCAACCGTAACAAACACCACAAATACAGATGAAAAGATTTACATAGGAGCAACAGAAACATCGTTTAAAGAATGATTTAATAATCACAAAACATTATTCAAGACAGAAAAATAAAAAAGTCAACGATATCAGAATACATATGGGACCAGAAAGAAAACTACATTACCACCAAAATCATATGGAAAATACTAAAAAGAGCGTCGCTATTCAACAGTAATAGCAAATGTAGATTATGCCTAGAAGAGAAACAAGCAATGATTAGTTTTAAAAACGAAAGTAAAGTTTTAAACAACAACAAAAAAAGGAGATAATGGAAAATGCTGACATGCGAATAAATGCCTACATAAACAAAAATAAATAATAACAAAATAAAAAATAGGCATAGAAATAATATAAATAAAATGATAAAAGAAAAAAAATTAAAAACTAAAAATATAATTATAAATACCAAACCACGACTAACAAAAAAAACATATAGATAATATAAATACGAGAAATAAAAGTTTATACAAACATCAAGTAATGACAAAAACAGAAAATAATACAACACTAAAAATAAAAACAAAAACAAACCAAAGTAAAGCATACAAAATGAATCATAACAAACAAGACTATTTCCATAATATCACAGCACATTCTATATAAACAAAGAAAAAGAGTAACTTAACGACAAACAGACCTGACGAGTGAGAACGTAACGATGTCCTCACGAAACTTCGCTGTCAGGATGAACCTGTTCTATTAAAGAGATAAACTTTTTGTACCTATGAACGCTCTATCTACATCACAATATCGAGTATTTTACGATAAAAAAAACCTACTTGCCAAAGTACATTCTATCAGTAATAACCACTGAAAAATAACAATCTTAGCGCTAAATATGATCACAATATATATAAATATATATTTATATATAAAAGTCATCCACATACCAGCCTGTTTCACTGTATCACAGCTCATCAGTGTGGCTAGACACATCCACTTGCCGGGATCAAAATCGACCAATTTGGTGTCAGTCGGAGTCGCTACCCTCTAAGTCATAGGTGCATGGAATTAGAGAAGGGGAATTTTAACGTGTTGTATATAAGCAGTGTATACACACGCCAGTCACCGAAAGAACTCAATTCATTTCTAAAGAGTCTCGCATATATCACAGAAGTGGAAACTGTTTTTAAAATTTTCTTCTCTAGAGAGATCATTCGTAATGAGAGCATAATATATTAATCATCCACATACAAGCCTGTTTCGCTGTATGACAGCTCATCAGTATGGCTAGACATATACGCACATATATATATACATACGTATATATATATATACATATATACATCAGTGTGGTTAAACAGATTTATATATATATATATATATATATATATATATATATATATATATGCATGTATGTGCATATATGTAAGTATATATGAGTTTGGGAGATCAGCCGATTATGCCACCATTGTTTTAATTTTCAAAAATCTTTACACGTTAAAGTTTTATTTCCCTGTATTGAAACCTTTATAGAACAACTGTTTACTCCTCTTCTAATATATATATACATGTATGTATTTGTTTATTTTAGCAGCAAATCTTCATGTAGACATGTCAGATTAAATAATTTGCAAACATTGTGTTTGCTTATTTTTAATAAAATCCGTTCCTACTCACAGATAATATTTTGAGTATTATAATTGAAACATGTAATGTATACAACATTTTTTACATCTTTCAATTATAATACGCGAAAGATTATCAGTGAGTACGAACGGATTTTATTAAAAATAAGCAGACACAATATTTGCAATTTTTCTAATCTGACACACACACACACACACACACACACACACACACACACACACACACACATATATATTTATATATATATATATATATATATATATATATCCGTTCTGGGTATGAAGGTTAACTGACATGCACGATAAAAGGAGCACTTGCCTCGAGATAAACACCGGGTCTTCTCCTCGTTCGTGCGTACACTTCTTTGCAGGATGTCCTCTCTAGTCTGATTAGCCCTGAGCAGACTTGTGTTGTAACTGGTAAGACTATTTAGGATAACTTTCATTTGATACGCTTGATCGAGAAAGTCGACAGTGAAGCCACGCTGATAAATTCTAAGGTATTCGGCAGGATTGACCATCGTTTTCTGAGTGATGTTCTTTTGGCAGCCGGTTTTGCGCCGTACTTTCGCTGCTGGATGCCACTTCTGTACGCGACCTCCTGCAAGTTGGTGAAAGTGAATAGATCGGAGCCTTTTTTATTGTCCCGCTTCATTCGTCAATGTTGTCCGCTTTCGCCTCTGCTTTACGTTCTTGCGTTGGAACCTTACCTTCGTAAGTTAAAGGCGAATCTGGTCCTACGCAGAATAGTCTTACAATACCAAGTACCCTATTTTACCTATTAGATCTATGACGGGGTCAATCCCTAGAACTACCCGACGAGAAGTCATAAAAAACGGCTCAATCTGCCGAAACAAAACAGACCGCTCCGCAGAAACATTGGACATGTAAACCCCACTGAGACGAAGAGACTTATCCTTTATGGCAACATCCAGGACGCAAAGCCTGTACCCCTCCCCGGATCTGCGAGGACAAGAGTACACGCCGCATTCAAAGACTGGCTCACTAGCCAGGAAACACTTCTCTAGCGTCCGACTAAACATCATGAATAGAAGACAAACCTCTCAGACAGTATATATTCACAGTCGCGAGATGAAAGACCCCTGTACACAACATATATTCACATCGGGGCGCTGAAGATCGCGTTCGAGACGTGCCCGGCGAGTCTCAGATCTCAGGCCTCCGCCATTTATTCTAGCCAACCAGAGAGATTAGTCTGATTAGTGTTAGGGATCTACATTAAAACATATCTAGTGATAGGAGAGCGACGGCCTGCCCCATTGAATTTTAGCCCATCTCACTTTTGATAGTATCATCAAGCGACTGATCGTCAATGCATAAGGGAAACGTTAATTTTTAAAGCTCTATACGGGGATGAGTGAACATAAAGAGAGATCCTCCCTAAACGGAACTTATTTAATTTCTTATCATCTTTATTGAAGTAAGAAAGAAGAGGAAATGTTGAGAAACGCCTCCTCTAACATGGTTCTTACATTTTGGGACATTGGTCCAAAACGGTGAGTGCTTTTTTGCCTTCAGGGAATACCTAGGGTCCTTAACATCTTTTGAGTAGGCTTTTTTTAAAAGTTTTGAAGCATAAATTGTAAACGCAAATTCTACTGCAGCAGCTTCTTTTCTCGTACTTCCCGTCTGTGGAATTCCCTTCCGCATACTTGCTTTCCCGACAGCTACAATCTTCAAGAATTCAAATGTAAAGTCAAAATCACCTCCTGTCTCACTAACTTACATCCTCTCTCTCATACTTTTTTCTCTGTCCACCCCACTTATCAGTATTCTCTTCCTTCTCATGCTCTCTTCCTGACATCCTCTGTAACCTGTCACACTTTCTCATAATTTTCCTCCTATGTAACCCCCTGCACAACAGTAGCAATAAAATGCCTTACTTGGGGCCACACAATTACAAAAAGAAATTAAGACCTTTTTTTTTTTTTTTTGCAGCATTGGGATAGGGTTCTTTCGCCTTGTTCGTTGGACTCTCGGCACACGTCTTCCCCTAAATTATATCTGGACTTTGAATTTTTCTCTTTTTCCTTGGATACTACAGAAGGACAGAACGACTCCTATGTCTTTTGGAAGATGTTTCTGACTTTTTAGTGGACTATTTGATGTGTTTGGCAGAGAACTAGTTTAAAGTAGTTGTGGAAGTTCGCTTTTGTAAATGTTTTGTAACATTCTTTTTCAAATTGTTCATTTTATTGGAGTGACTGTTTGAGATTTAGTAAGTGGTGATGGGACCATAGTATGCCTTTTATGAGAAAACAGTATGGAAGAAAAGGGGTGAGCTCCCTTTAATTTCTGGGTTTTGTTCTTTTTAGGTCACCTTGAAGTTGTTCCAGTCTTTTATTTTTCTGAAGGCTGGGTTCATATTTTAGTTTAAGTTCCCTCATCATACTGGCATTGCTAGCCGGGTCATTGCTGTTAGAACTAGTAGAAGGATTGGGCATGTGTGTGTTAGCAGTTGGTGCTTTTGGGGACTGATGTCACGCTGTCTGGCTCTTTTCTATCGTCTTGCCAACAATCAGTCATTTTCTCTCTTCTTTTTCTATTGCGGTTGATAAAGGATTCTCAGAAAATGGGGACCGAGTATTAGACCCAATCGGTCCAGTCCGTTGATATGCCCATCACAGGCATGACGAACATAACAAACTCGACTAGAGGGCGATTTGGGTCAGCGGGGCCAGAAATTCAGAGGCCTTTTTCTTGAGCAAGAAGAGGATATATGACCAGTCTTTTCACACTTCCAACTAGTTGGTTTACGACCGCATACAATAACTGACATTTTCTGGCCCTCTACATCTAGGCAGTTAAGGACGGAGATAAAAGCTTTATGAGCCATTATGATTTCGAAACTTCATCTCCAGTTTAGGTCGTCAGAAGAAGCACTGAGTATCTAACCAAAGACTAGAAGAGAAACCTCGTAAACTGAAACAATGGTCCATCGCCAGCCCTGATATTTCGTACGTATAATAAAATCTGGAGCCGTGTGTAACAATATGACCCACATCAGGTACAATTTTTCTTTGATGATTATTTAAGGTTTAACTCTCAAATAATTCAAACCTTTGATAACCGTGTCTTTTGTTGAAACGACAAATCTTGCACGAGCACTTGTCGACCAAAAAGACGGACAATTCATTTTCTCTGTAATTCCTGGGACTGTACCAAACGGCCATCTTTGATAAGATGTTCATATTTTTTGGCTCTCTCCAGTAGCTGCGTGATTTTGATAATACACTTTAGGGAGATTGCCAGCAGTAGGGCAATTCCCCAGTTGGTACATCAACTTTGCTGCTGTCATTCGTCTCGTTAAACTTAGTCTTCTCTTGCATTGTTGAAACTTATTGGTTTATGAGATCTGGCCGCTTTTAGCCAACATACTTTTCTCTTGAATTTCATTGCCTTTTTTCTTGGTTGTCTTCTCTTTGGAATTTTCTTTTTTGGCAGGCGTTTCTTTTTTTTAAACGAAATGCTTCATTTTTTCGAAATGGTCGATTTTTTTCAGCTATTTTGAAAAAGAATTTGCCTCATTTTATTAGTTTTTTTTCTTAAATTTGAGTCTTAAAAAAGAAAACGAAATATGTACTCTCACAAATTTATAAACTCAAAACCGCTTTTGCAAACTTCGCAAATAAGTCAGAGGTTGTCGGCTTTATTTGGCTTATTCAGCTTTAGTACTGAAAATCTTTTATTTTATTGTGATCGATGGTTACAAGCGAGAGGGTAGATGGGATGTGTTTATTTTAATACCACAATTAACATTTATAAATATGCATATATCATGGCCAGATGAATTCTTATTTAATGTGAATTTAGCAAAGAGCAAATGATTTTTTTTTATTATATTTTATATTTATTTAGAACTCGAAATTTTGTTTACAAATATATTGGGAAATTTGATCGTCTTTTTGCAGTAAAAAATACACATGTATTTGGAAATTATGGCAAAATGCAAATTATTGTTAGATTTAATTTAACTTTCAGGACACATTCATGAATGAATGAAATTATTTTAGAAATGTTTCTATTTTAGACATTTCTGGTAAGAATTATACTTTTCACATCTGTACCCATACTTATTTATTTCATGACATTTCAAGAAATTCATTTTCGTAGAAGTTAATATTTGGAGAATTTTAATATTAAAATGAATCTTGTTAAATAAACCTCAATTAAAGAATATTTGATTTTTCATGAATAATGAAGTTTCAGTAGAATTGATTTCAAATCAATTTTTTAATTATAATACTTTATACAAATTTCTTTTATAATTCTGCATTAATTTGTAGCGGTTATGTGATATAATTATTAACTAAAAAATACACTGCTCAAAAAAATTAGAGGAACACCTCGAAAACACATAAGATCTCAACAGGGGAAAAAGATCTTGAATATTTTTCCTGATAATAAGTAGGTGATGAATTAGTAACAAAATGATGCCACATAATTTGATTGAAATGAAAATGATCACTCTATAGAGGAGGGAAATCAAAGAGACTCCAAAAATAAGTGAAAAAAAGATGCTGCAGACGGGTCCATTTTGCCAAAATGTCATTTAGAAACTCAAAATGATTCTCAGTAATTTGTGTGGCCTCCCACGTGCTTGTACGCATGCCTGACAACGTCGGGGGATGCTCCTAATGAGACGACGGATGGTGTCCTGGGGAATCTCCTCACAGATCTGAAGCAGGGCATCACTGAGCTCCTGAACAGTCTGAGGAACAACCTGGCAGTAGCGGATGGACCTAAACATAATGTCCCAGAGGTGTTCTATTGGGTTTAGGCCTGGTGAACGTGGGGGCCAGTCAATGGTATCAATTCCTTCATCCTCCAGGAACTGCCTGCATACTCTAGCCACATGAGGTCAGGCATTGTCGTGGACTAGGAGGAACCCAGGCCCCACTGCCCCAGTGTAGGTTCTGACAAATGATCCAAGGATTTCATCCTGATACCTAATAACAGTCAGTGTGCCATTATATAACCTGTAGAGGTCTGTGCGTCCATCCAGTGATATGCATCCTATCTATCTATCTATTTATCTATCTATCTATCTATCTATCTATCTATCTATCTATCTATCTATCTAAAATGGTATTTCTAGACGAATTTTTATACTGATTCCTTTTTTATCAAATCGTGAAATGAAAGTTGTCTTTTACGGCCACTCTTATAGATCCTTTTCCATTAATACAGGGACTTACGTTGTTTCTAATTTTTATCAGTGACATTCCTGATATAATTACTTCTCAACTCGGTATCTATTCTGATGAGAGAACTATTTCGTTCTGTGTTAATTGTAAGTCTGATCTATTCGATAATGTCATGCTGGCAGCTGATCTTAAAAATGACCTGCAATTTGTTATTAACTGGGGTAAGGTATGGCTTGTCGATTTAAACGCCTCTAAAACGAAACTATTCTCTTTTAATCGTTTGAGAGAATCATTTTTGACTTCCGTCAGCATGACTGATGCTAACCTCCAGCAGAGTGACCCATTGTTTCTTATTCGGTTAACTTTTTCTACTGACGTGAAAGCGAAATATTATATTGAATCAATTGCTAGGAAAATTGATTCATTGTGTCGTATTACTCAAGTTTTCTCAAAAGAATTTACATTACTCATTTGTAGGTCTTCCATACGTTCAGGCATTGGATATTGCAGTCATATCTAGTATGGTGCTTTTGTTATGTATTTAAAAATGCTAGATGAATTCTAAAGAAAAATCATCAATGATATTCGTCTTGACCTGGCATCTCAGCTTCAGTCACTTTTCCATCGCCGTAAAGTAGCTTTCCTGTGCGTTTTCTATAAATATTTTTATGATAATTGTTTTAAAGAACTTTCTTCTGTGGTAGTTACCTCCACTAAATCGCTAAACATCCAGCATAGTATGAATAAAAAAGGCCGCAAGCTTAATAAAAACGAACGTTTTCCATCAAAATGTTTCTATGATTATTAAGAGGAAAGACGAATATATTTTTTAATTATTTTTCAAATCTTTTTAATCTCTTCTAACACGTTATAAAATTTTGGTAAAAATCTTGATTTGATTTTAGTTAGCGGGTAACCAAATCGTTACGAGAGTTTACAATGGAAAACGTAATTTTACATAAGTCATTTTTTTCCTGTGACAAACACATTAATCTGAAAATTCTTGCAAAAATCAAATAATTGTCGGATTTTAATGAAACTTTCAGGACTTATTTGTAAATGAATGGAATTATTTTTTAATTTATTATTTTAAAAAAAGCTTAGTAAAAATATATATTTTTATATCTGTTACCCACCTTCACGTAAATTCATGAAATTTCAAAAAATTAAATTCTGTTAGCAAAAATGGTTTTATTAGTTAAACGCAGCGCAGGACTCATTAGAGAATGTAAATCATGTATTATTTTTTAAAACGTTGTGGTGCAGTGGATATCGGCTCGGAATGAGAAATCGGGGAGCCGAGTTCGAATTCCAGTTGAATTCATTGCATTCACTTACGCGCAAATACCCTTGGGAAAGGTATTAATCCGTCTATTCCTTCCAGTTATGGGTTAAATAACAGGACAGATTGGGTTCTATAGCCTTGGTCGGCAACCAGTCTACCGCAGAAAGCAATGGCAACCTACTGCGGGATAATCTTCTGACCAGTCAGTCATGTCTCTTTCGAGACATGATCACCCAAGCGTGTTTCGCGTATGGCACTTAACGGACTGACTCCTTTTACTGGAAATCTGCTCTGAATAGTAAAATAAAAAATGCAACAAAACTGACATTATTTAGATAGATAAACTTTTAATTGTTTTAATAACTAATATAAATATCAGACATTACAGTCTCAAGAAAATTGTTTTGATTAATAAAGAAAATTTTAAAAGAATTGTTTTCATTTTTTCTTTTTTTTAATTATAATAATTTATAAAGTTTCAAAAATATTTTAAAAATATTTCCACTTCTTGTAGACGTTAGGCTGGCAGGTTACATAGTGAAGACTACATTTTCCTATCGAAAATTGAAAAGTTTAACACAAATCATTTAGCCATCGCATTTTTCAAAATAATTTGCAACATATTTTTGTGTGTGTGCATTTGAAGCTTTTTTTTGTGTGTGGTAATTTTTATGTGTAAATTAAAAGGTCATTTATTTCAGTGTTTCTTCCTCCCTATCAGAAAAAACAAAAAAAACATTTGTACAATTATGGCACTTGTAATCACCATACGCTTATCTTATCTCGATCTGTCAACACATTTCACTTACGGTGGATAGGTTAGAAAGGTCAACTCTGTGTTTAAAAATAGTTTGATTTTAAATTTCATGCTATAAATAAGTAATAATTGTATAAATCAAATTAATTTAAAATTAAATTTTCCAATTTTCCAAAATAATTTTTCACAGATGTATATTGTATTTTTGCTAACAATTTTAAAACCGAGAATTAACTTTTGTTTACAAATCTGTCAAACGCTCAAAAATGGCCTAAAAATTGAAAAATTATAAACAAATATCAAAATTTTAGATTCCAATCAATATAATTTATGTTTGAAATAAACCAGTGTACTATGTTTACTGGAAATAGTAAATTTAATCATTTAGCATTCAATTAAAACTAAAATAAAAGTTTCAAGAAAACTTTTTATTTTTAAAAATTCAATTTAAAATTTAGATATCGAAAATGAGAGGGGGTACCTACTCTATGGTACCTAGACATTGTGGAATTAAGCATAGTACTTGATCGGCTGCAAGGTCTCATTCTTTTACAGTTAAAATGGCTAGATGTAACCATAATTTCTAAGCTAACAGTTTATATATATATATATATATATATATATATATATATCTTCTCTCTTCCAGTTTCTTGTTTTCATGTCAAACTTTGATGTTCATAAAAAGTAAATCTAATTTTAATCATTATCTTCTGTCTTTTTAATTTTTGTTTTTTGAATGTTCTCTCTTCTTAATAGTGTTTTTTCTTCTCATATTCATTCACATTCAGTTGTAGCTTATAAAAATTAATCAAATCAACTCTCTTTTTCACTTTTACAAAAATTCACAACGACGTGTGAAATCCTAGTTTTCCCAAATAAAAAAAGGATTGACCATCTGCTTAACTAAAAAGTCGAAACCAGATTTCGCAAGTAGAGGTAAAAATGGTTTTTGACCAATGGGAGCAACTTGTAAGACTTGGGAGGACTTGGCCATCCAGTGTGAAATTCAAAAGGACTATATAATAGACCTTGGCGCCAGTTAAGAGTCAGAGATGAGAGCAGAGATGGGAGCAGCAGAAAAGAGGCAAACATCTAAAATGTAACTTCAAACTTCAAGCGACTCGCACATTGTCCTCTCTCTCTTTCTCCTTATCTATTTCAACAATTACTACTATAACATTTTGTACGAACTCTACCCTTAACCTCTTAATAATGTTTCTAAATGAACATTAACTTCTACAACTTATGTTATTCCTCGATTTAATAAATTTCTATTTTAACATTCAAAATGTATATTTTATTATTCCCCACAATTCCACATATTCCAACCTGCCGACAACCAACCTTCTGATAATAATTCTGATGATAATTCAGCATAAAACTTGTATGCTGTAGGGCGTTCGGTTAAGTCTGACACAAGGCCGAATCAAGAAACATTCACCAGCTCCCTACGGTACACAGGAATCCCTTGCGTCCTAGTTGCTTTATTGAATTTGCCTGGGGTGAAGTGATACAAAATAATATGACAAAGCAACAGAACAACTGATATATGAAGACGATAAATCAAAACAAGATTAAAAATTAATAGAAAAGAAAAGGTAAAAAAGAAAAAAAAACAGAGTAAATAGGCGAAATTATATATATATATATATATATATATATATATATATATATATATATATATATATATAATAATGAACTTAATCACAGTAAGGCACCACTAATAATAACAGACTAAACATCCGAAAATAATGCTAACTTAAACGTAATATAAACCGTCTTGTAACCCGGCGAGGGCCCCCTCGTGGGTTAAATAAAGGGGGAGCAAAAGAAGAAACAAACAGCGCACAAGAACAATACGTCTAGTGCTCGTTTGAAAGAAAAAAAAAACCCAAGACGAAACCTTAACTATAACGTGCTCGATACGAAAGTACGAAAGTAGAGCGAGAATACAATACATGAAATCTAGAAGTGAGCCACCACCTACCGCGGTTTCACACAAACGGTTCTTCTTAATCGTTTGTGTGAAACCGCGGTAGGTGGTGGCTCACCTCTAGATTTCTTGTATATATATATATATATATATATATCAAAAGAGAAAAAGAGAGGCAAAAAAGCTATACTGCTAGTATATATATATACTAGCAGTATAGCCCGGCGTTGCTCGGGTGTAATGAAAGCTTTAAAACTAATCCATAGTCCTGGAGTTCAGACTCAGGCTAAAGAATATTTGTGTGAAGTTTGGTGAGAATCGGATAAAAATTGTGGATTTGTATAAAGGACATGCAGACAAGTAAACACACACACACACACACACACACACACACACACACACACACACACACACACACACACACACATCTTGCCTTTTATATATATATATATTTTCTGCACTATTATAAGAACTGCAACCTTGAAACTTCTGAATATCGTTTCTTATGTCTTTGTCTATGAGTGTATCAATTTTGGTTAAAATCGGACCACTCCTTCTATAACCCGATTTTTTAGATTATCGATTTTCGATATTTATCGGGGGTACCTCGACACAAAACCTAGCTAAGAACACTCGCAGATGCTTATTGTATAACTGTGTAAATTTTCAAGAAAATCGGTTCAGCCGTTTCGGAGTCTATAGGTAACGGACACACACACATACACACACAAAGTTCCATTTATAAATAAGTTGATATATATATATATATATATATATATATATATATATAATAATAATAATATTATATATAAAGTAAAAGTAAGAATAAAACAAAGAACGAGAGGAAAAAAGTGTAAAAAAAGAATAAAGAGAGAAGGCGAGAGAAAAAGAGAAAGAAAAATAAAGAGAAAATGATATGCAAAAAGAGAAAGAGATGAATAAAAAAGTGAAAGAAAGAGCCATTCGCTAAAAAAGAAAAATGACTAAAGAATGAAGAAGAAATTAAAATGGAAAGTTAAAAGGGGAGAAAAATCAGAAGAAAGAAAGAATGAAGGGCAAGAAGGAAAGACTAAAGAGAACGCCAGAGGTAAAAAGATGAGAAAAGAATGATGACAAAAAGACGAGCCAAAAGAGAAAAGGATAGGCAAAAAGACTAAAAAATTACGAAAGAGAAAGAAAATAATGGGAGAGGTATGTTCATGAAAACTCTTGCTAATCCACCCAGAAATTGTTAGCTTATTGTCAGATTTTTACCAGAGACATCGAATTAAGTATGTCTACGACTTCAGGTTTTTTGTTTCTAAAATCCTTTGCTCAAATGGCGCCAACTGACAAGACTAAATGGCATACATCAGCCGCGTAGAATTTTATGAGCATTTGGGGATTTTTTAAAACACCCGCTTATTCAGTGTCTATACCAAACAAAGTACAAGCCTACATGCTCATACTTTTGTAGATACCGACAAATAAAAAGTGGAATAGATATACAAGGTCTCAATAGTGTGATACCCAATGTGCACTGAATTAATAATAATCTGTAGGAATTAGTTTCGGAATCATAGCTTTTTAACATAGTACACTAGATATTTGCAAAAGCTTAATTCAATCCACTACAGTGTTTCTTTAGTAAGGTACTACCGTATGGTGTATGTTTACTTAATATAGAGTGTAACCCTTGAATTCTTTTGCCTGAATTTTAACCTCTACAGAAAAATACCTGTGTGTCGTGCAACCAGTCTAAAAAAATGCATGATTTTTAAATTGTTCAAAAAAAAAAAAAAAAAAAAAATGACCCGCGTATATTGCGACACCTATTTTTTGCATAAAAACTGGTCCTAAAAAAAAATTGCACTGTACTCGTAGGAAAATACGGTATGTGGGAATAAAAATGACTAAATTTTCTAAAATCATCAAGAATAACAAGAACGAATTAGTCTGAAAGAATTCGATGTTTTTCTTTAACAGACACACATACAGTTTCAATTTGAAATGTTCGATTAATACGGAGACATATAGATTTATCTGTGTGTACGTGTGAGTATTTTCGTACATATACAAAAATATTGGCCTTGACTATTATAGGTTCGAAGTAAATCTTATAATGATGTTATTATTCTTTTGGAAGTTTCTTTGTTTTCCTTTCTCAAGAGGTTCCCCGTTTCGCCGCTTGTTTAACGCTTGAGAGACGGAAATTTAATGCCTCGCACGGATGATGACTTACAAAGTTGACCAAGTACAGATTTACTGAAACGGATATATATATATATATATATATATATATATATATATATATGTGTGTGTGTGTGTGTGTGTGTGTGTGTGTGTGTGTGTGCCTGTCTGGACATGTGTTCATACAGAGTCCGACAAAAAGTGTATACACAGTTCAGGAAAGGAAAAACTTGGATGGGTATTATAATACTAAATTTATTCAGACATCACGAGATTATTAAGTTACATTTTCACTCGACAATCACAAGAGATGTTCAAAATTGTGGTCTTTAGATTACAGACATTTATTAGTACGGTGAACGTTGTGCAACGTTGGTCAAAGTGTCCAGTTGGATAGTTACACATGCATTTTCAATTTGTTGTCTAAGGGTCGCCAATGTAGTAAGTTTTCTTGCGTGCACAAGTCTTTATGACATTTGTTGATAAAATGTGCTACAGTAAACAGTGTTATCGCAAATTGATAAAACTACAAAATATAAGTATTTCCTTTGCTGAACTGAGTATAGATTTTTTGGGCGAACTCACTGTCTCTGTCTGTCTGTCTGACTGTCTGTCTGTATATAGTGTTGAGATGTGATAACCATTAATGCCTTGGTTGTTGTTTTGTTTTTGTGGTTTACTGATCAATCAACTAAGTGCCATACGTGATACATGCTTGGCCGATCATGTTTCAAAAGATACATGGCTGACTGGGCTGAAGATTATCCCGCATTAGGTTGCTGTTACATTTTGCGGTAGACTGGTGACCAACCAAGGCTATAGAACCCAATCTGTCCTGTTATTTAATCCATAACTTACGGGAAGAGACGTATTAATACCTTTCACACGGCTATTTGCGCGTAAGTCAATTCAATTGGAATTCGAACTCGGCTTCGCGATTTCTCTTTCCGAGCCGATATTTACTGCACCACAACGCTAAAAAAAAAAAAAAGAAGCTTTTTCGTGCTTTCGGGAAACTTTGAAGTCGGTATGACTCTGCTCAGTTAAGTGAAATACTTCTCCATATTAATCCTATATATATATATATATATATATATATAGGATTAATATGGAGAAGTATATATATATATATATATATATATATATATATATATATAGGATTAATATGGAGAAGTATTTCACTTAACTGAGCAGAGTCATACCGACTTCAAAGTTTTTCGAAAGCACGAAAAAGCTTCTTTTTTTATATATATTTATATTTTATTTTTATATATATATATATATATATAATTTATTCACGAAAGTTTTACGAAATCCATTTCGAAATGGAGTAACTCCGACATGTTTTTAATTTATTTGTTTAAACATTATTTTTAATTGATACTCGTATTTTTTTATTCTGTTTTTATAATTAATATCTATTTATATGTACTGTATAATCGAAACGAATAATTTCTAACAAAACTTTTGATTACTAAGGCCAGTAGATATAAATAAATATACTGTTTAATTATAAAGAGCATCTGATCAAATACGAGTGTGGCAGGGACGATGTCACCCCTGAAATAATAATACGAAAGAAGGACGTGCCGTAAAACAGAAATAAGAAACAAGTGAAAGAGAGGCGTCTCGATAACCAAGATGTTGATATCCTGTAAAGATTTTGAAATGTTACTTTAGAAATACAATCTTTTTTTGTAAGTAAACAAAGTATTTAACATTACTATTTGAATAGTAATAAGTTGAAACTTTTAAAGAGAAATGGATTTTGACATTATAAGAACGAGGTTAGAATTAAGTATGTTTTGATCTAGAACTTTTTTAAAACAAGATCTCTGTAGTTTGCAAAAAGAACTTCAGAATAATTAATAGCAAAGTGATAAAACAATAGCGTTTTTTTTGTAAACATCGAAAAAACAATTGGTTATAAAGTAAATTGTTTATTTCCGGAATAGTTGATACTGTACTTTAAAAGAAATGTCATGAATTGGGTTAGTGTGGTCGAAGTAATGAGAAATCAATAATCAGCTTGAGTTCTAAGACTACCAGCCTTTATTTAAGGGCGTGTTTGCACGAGCACAGAGTGAAGCACCGGGAGACGGGTCGAAGAAAGATGATGATAAGTTGACGGGGAGTTTGGGTCCGACTGCAATCGAACTGAGTTGGCAGGCGTCGGAAAGTGGAGGCGTTCGCTACTGGTGTAATTAAGCGAAGTAAACTTAAGTTATCTGTATTCTTCGTGCAACACTGCCAGTGAATTCCCTCATACACTGATAGTGAAATAAGTATGGTGACTAATAAGAGCAGACCAAAAAACGTTAGAGGAAGGACACATCTCTCCTTTACCGAATTTATTCGGAGTATTTTGTTTTGTTTGATTATAGTTCATATACATGAGACATTCAATTTTTTGCAATAAGTATTTGTTTGTTTGTATTTATATACAAAATATTTATCTTCCCAAAATCGAATCGACTTTCTTTTTTTTTTTAATCATATCACCCCGAGCAAGGCGGTAACGCCACTGATGTGCCCCCCTACGTAAGAGTGAAAAGATTGGAAAAGAGAAAGCCGGAAACCACATCCTAAACAGGAAACAAGGGATGAGCCTCTTCATCCGTTCAATAAACGAGGGTGGAGTGTGAACCAGGCGATAGTTTAGTCTATCTACTCCAATTGAAAAAAAAAGAGTAAAATATTGGAAAAGAGTAAAAGATTGGAAAAGAGAAAGCCGGAAACCACATCCTAAACAGGAAACAAGGGATGAGCCTCTTCACCCGTTCAATAGACGTGGGTGGAGTGTGAACCGGGCGATAGTTTAGTCTATCTACTCCAATAATTTAGTCTATCTACTTGGTTATATTTATTTTTTTGTTAACCCGATTCTCACGCGAGGAACTTGCAGGTGGACCAAAGGGGAGCTTCTGATTTCTACGACCTGATAACTGCTTTCTAGGATAAAAAATCACAACGTGGCTGGAGGGTGGCATCAAATCGACATTTGGAACCGCAGTATCAAGCCTAACCTGTAATACTGGGCCATACAGGACCAACGGCCGGTCTTGCGGACTACGTCGGTCCAGTGGGGTCGGATACGCTGTTACACGAGTATCTATTAGAAATAATGTTTAATCAAATGAATTAACTCGATCCACACTTGTTGCCTTTGAACAACAGTAAATACAGTAAAAGCACTACTTTATCAATACATTTCTGAAAATTAAAATAAAAGTAAATTCTTACCTGTAATATTGTCACTAAAAACAAATCTTATAATAGAAAAGGAGACAGATGTAAGTTTTAGAAAAAACTGTGTCATCTTAAATCATATAAATAACCCTAATTTACTAAACAAAATAGTGAATTAATGACCACATGCTGTCACAGAAAAAATACTTAAATTCTTAGATCTTGACTAAAAAACAAAAAACAAAAAAACAAAGCGCTTACATTAGGAATTTTAACCAAAATTCTAAGATTATAAAAAGGATTAAAAAATATTTTTGTGTCAAAAATCCTTTGGTTTTTTTCTTTTAATAATAACACAAACATTTTGTGAATAAACCTTTTTTTCGGCGATTTTTTCATTATGCATGCAAAGTTTTTAGCGAGACTTTGAAGGTACATATATATATAGTCATCCGCAGACAGTTTTGTTTCGCTGTATCACAGTTCATCAGTCCGGTTAGACACCCGATTGCTTTTTACCCAGTATTGAAACCCGACCGAAATGGCGTCAGTCAGCGATTCTATCTCTAAGATACGGGCGCTCGGTAGAAGGAGGCAAACTTTTTAGCGTGTATATTATCATTATACACGCCCAATAGCTGAGAGTGTTCTAATTCCTTGCTGAATGAACGATGCGTAGATGCCAGAATAGCTACTGTTTTTCAAAGTCTACCATTCTTCCAGAGTGCTCAATCAGGGTGTGAGAGCGTAAATAGTTTGAGAGCGTAATTCTGAATATATATATATATTCAGAATTGGGTTCGAAAGATCATTTCTGCTAGCAGAACTCGGTTCATCAGCGATCCAGCTGGTATAATGAAAAATTCGTTTGAATGTATACGTTATTAAGGAAAGGAAAAAGCGTAGCTAAATGAAGAAGGAAAGAAAGGAAGGAAGAAATAAAAAAGAGAAAGAGAGGAAGGGGAATAGGGGAAAGCGAAAACAGTATTTTGATCTCCCAGACAGGGGCAGCAGTGGGTAGGAATGAGAGATTCGCTACTGTCGGCGAACTATAATATAGAAAAACGAACAGGAATGTGTGGGTCATGAATGCGGAAGAAGAACTTGCAGAGAGAAATGAAAAGCGTGTCAAAAGGATGAGAAAGGAAGGTAGGGAGAACGAGTGGAAGGGAAAAAAAGAGAGAGAGAAGAAGAAATAGAGAAAGAAAAATATGCAGGGGAATACACAGGTCAAGATGGGTTGGGAGAAATAAATAAATTCACTAAAAGGTAAAGTAGATATGGCGATCTTTTCTCGCTATGTCTTTTTTTTTTTTTTTTATAAGCGTTTCACCCCGAGCAAGGCATGTCACTGCCACTACTGCGCAGGGGGCTACGTAGAGTGGAGAAAGGATGATTAAATATAGGAAATGTCAGAGGCTGGGTGATAGGCGGGTAAGGATACTGAGAATGAGAGTTGGGTAGATGAGAGTGTTCTGAGAATAGTTGGGAGTTAGTGTGATAGGAGGTGTCTATTGACCCTACATTTAAACACCTGGAGATTGTAACTGTCGGGAAAGCAGACTTGTGGAAGGGAGTTCTACAGGCGGGAAGCGCGAGAAAAGAAGCTATTGTAGTAGAATTTACGGTTACATCTTATTTGTTTAACTGTAAAAGGGTGGCACCTAGTTGCTAATCTAGTATCTCGTGTAAATTCGTGCTTAGGCGGCACCAGTGATCTAAGCTCATCGGAGCAGAAGCCATGAAAGTACTTGTAGAAGAGGCACAGGGAAGCCACATCACGCCGGTGAGAGAGCGGCTGCAGCCGGTCTGCCAAGTCAGTATCAACCACGTTACAGATCCTCCTTTGTATTTTGTCAAGAAGCCCAAGGAGAGCAGCAGGGGCACCCGACCAGATATGGCAGCAATATTCAATACACGGGCGGATGGTAGATTTGTATATGTGCAGAATAGATTCAGGTGGGAAAAATTTCCGGGCCCTGCACAGGGAGCCGACTTTCATAGCAGCAGATTTGGCAATGGATTCAATATAGTCATTCCATTTGAGGTCCACCGAGAGTGTAAGGCCAAGGAGGCGTAGTATTTTACTCTCTGGGAGGCTAGCCTGTCCCATGCTAATGGGAGGTAGATGCGATTGTCTATGGTGGTTAGTTGATAACAGCTTTGTTTTAGAGGCATTGAAATTTACCAACCATTTCCTACCCCAGGCCACTACGGATTGGAGGTCCCTTTCAAGTACGGCAGCGAGGTTCACTTTGTCGTCCAGACCTGGTTTCTGATCGATGCGAGAGTAGATTGTTGTGTCGTCGGCATACATGCCAACTTGGGATCTAATGGTGTCGGGGAGATCATTAATGTAGATCAGAAAGAGCGTGGGACCTAGGATGGAACCTTGAGGGACGCCCGCGTTCGTATGGTAGTTTTGGGAGGCATGCCCATTTAATACCACCTTCAATGTGCGGTTAGAGAGGAAAGACTGGATGAGGTCAAACAGATGTCCAGTTATCCCATAGCTCCGCAGTTTGCACAAGAGGCCAGCATGCCAGGCCCTGTCGAATGCTTTGGAGATATCCAAGGCAACGGTTCGGGCTTCACCATTCTTGTCGAGTGACTGGTATATATACTCGGTAATGGTCGTTAGCATATCAGCAGTAGACTTGGTGAAGCGAAACCCGTACTGTTTGTCAGAGAGAAGCCCGTTGGCCATAAGATGCTGAATCACCTCGGCGTTGATAATGGCTTGAAAACTTTGCTAAAGATTGGAAGGAGACTAATAGGACGGTAATTGGCGGGGTCTGAGGGTTCGCCAGAATTCTTAAATATAGGAACTACGCAGGAGGACTTCCAACAGGCAGGAAAGCAGGAAGCAGATAGGCAGAGGTTATAGAGTTTAGAGAGGACAGAGGAGAGTTCTGGGGCACATTTCTTCAGTACTATGACTGGGATTCCGTCACCGCCGCTCGCTTTGTGTGGGTCAAGTTGTGCAATTATCTTGGCTACCAGCGAGGGTGTTATGTGGACGTTATTTAGTTGAGCCTTAGTTCTGGGTGGGAATTCTGGTGTAGGTATTCCTAACGAGTCCAGTGTCGAATTGGTTGAGAATCTACGGGCAAAGCATTCAGCCTTGTCGGCTGGGGAGGTGAGAACTTCAAATTCATTGATTAGTGGGGGTATTGAAGTCTTGTTCCTGCTGAGCACGCTTTTGCAGAGACGCCAGTAATCTTTGGAGCCAAACTTAGAGGATGCTATGCGTTGCCTAATTCTGGTAGCAAACGCCCTGTTGGCTTCGTTCAGTACTTTTTTACACTTGTTTCGTGCTGAGGTGAAAAGGCGCCTGTTTTGGTTCGACGAGCAGCTTCGATAGAGCCGGAAGAAATAGTTCCGGTGGGCAATGGCGGCCGAGCAAGCGGGTGAGAACGAGGGGGACGAATTTGTTTTTTTTTTAACCGTTTCAAAACAAAAACACAGAAAAACAGGGACAGACTATTGATGAGATCAAAATAACCTATATATATAAAAGGCAATCTGTGAGTCTGTGTGTGATTGTTCCCTATGCACACCTACATTTTTTAAGATACGCTATTCAAACTTTCTAGGGACACATATCTACAGGGAAACCAGGTCGACACATACTTTTTGAGTAGAGTAATTTTCACTTTCGCACTTTTTGGCCAATGGAGCCGATTGTTTACATTTGCTCCGTAAAACATCTAACATCTAAGATTTTTTTTTTAATCGTATCACCCCGAGCAAGGCGGTAACGCCACTGATGTGCAGGGGGCTACGTAATAGTGAAAAGATTAGAAAAGAGAAAGCCGGAAACCACATCCTAAACAGGGAACAAAGAATGAGCCTCTTAACCTGTTCAATAGACGTGGGTGGAGTGTGAACCGGGCGATGATTGCTAAATTACGTCACAGAAATCAAATCACATGTGTCAAACGCGACTAAAATATTTTTTTATTAAAAAAAATGAGCCTTTATACTTAATTTTTATTCTACTCCTCTCATTGACATCTCCTACTACTAAAATGTTCTGAGTTGCACAGGCAACGCCGGGCTATGATACGTTAAAATGAACTTCAGGAAAAAGGACGAGATAAGAAGGACGTAAAGAGATAAGTAAATTTAAGTAAATCAGTGTAAAATAATTAATGCAAAATTGATTTATAAGGGAAAACGACAAAAAATATATGAAAGAAAATTAAAACCTCAAATATAAATAACAAAAAATAAACGTCTCAAGGAACAAACAAAGAAATGAATTTATAATATTTAAAGAAAACAAATCTTATAAATAAAAACATTAATTGAAATAATGAATATAGATTTTTATAACGCCCCCCCCCACACACACACTACGACGTGGATTCGACACAAGGTTAAGGCTTAATATGGGGAACCCGATCACGTGCAAACGAAGAAGAGCCGAAAATTGCCCAGGTCCCGCAACCGCCTTTTATGCAATGGGATGGCACGGCCTCGGGACATTGTCCCCGGGACCAGGCACCTCAGTAGTATTTTTCTCAATTGCATGTCTGTCTTCGGACAGAGATACAACGAAGCCGCACTCTGCCCGAGGACAGAGATGCAACTGAGAGATGATGATCCCCACCCACCAGAAAAGTGGCAGGTATATATATACTTTAATCTATATGAAAACCTGAAGTATTATTGCTGATCAAAGAAATAAAACCCTAAACAAGTTAATTTAGAATAAATAGCACGCAGAAATAGATTAAATTAAATTAGTTAAAATAAATCAAATAGGACAACTTAAGGTGAAAATTAAGTAAAAATATAATAAAAAATCTATAAAAAAAAAACGAATGGAAAACCTAAACCCTACTAAAAATATGATACTAAATGGATAGTGTTATTTTTTTTTAATCATTTCACCCCGAGCAAGGCGGAAACGCCACTGATGTGCAGGGGGCTACATAAATGTAAAAAGATTAATTAGAAAAGAGTGAAAAGTACAAACTAGTTAGAAAGAAACAATAGAAAGCCGAGAAAGCAGGTGCGATGACAGATACATAGGTGGAGAGAAAGGGAAGGTTATACGGGCGTGGGGAGAGAGCTAGAGTCCAGTGGTTAGTAGATGAGTATTGACTTTGCATTTAAATTTCTGGAGGTTGTAGCCGTCAGGAAAGCAAGAATACGGGAGAGAGTTCCACAGGCGGGAAGTGCGAGAGAAGAAGCTGCAGGAGTAGAACTCTCGTCTGCATTTGGCTAACCTGACTGTGAATGGGTGGGACCCAGTTGCCAGTCTGGTTGCACGAGTAAACACCTGTTGAGGAGGCATCAGTGACTTAAGTTCGTCTGAGCAGAAGCCATGAAAGTATTTATAGAACAGACAAAGGGAGGTCACATTATTAACATTGATCAAGAGTAAAGTGTTAAAAAAATAAAATATACCAATCATATTGAGGGAAAGGTGATAATAGCTTTGATAAAATAAAATAATATAGGGAAATTAAGGAGCCGATTAATATCAAGCTATAAGATTAGAAAAGGTTTGGATTAAAAGCGGTTAATCCAGATGATTGTTGGAACAGATATTATAATAAATAAGAAGGAAAGAAACTGTCAAAAAAAAAAAAAATTTAAATAGATTATATTTCGGGCAGTTTGTACCTAAAATAAAAATTAAAAAAAAAACAAACGTTGTGGCACAGTGGATATCGACTCGGAACGAGAAATCGGGGAACCGAGTTCGTATTCCAGTTGAATTCATTGCATTCACTTACGCGCAAATACCCTTGGGAAAGGTATTAATCCGTCTCTTCCCTCCAGTTATGGGTTAAATAATAGAACAGATTGGGTTCTATAGCCTTGGTTGGCAACCAGTCTACCGCAGAAAGCAATGGCAACCTACTGCGGGATAATCTTCTGTCCAGTCAGTCATGTCTCTTTCAAGACATGATCGCCCAAGCGTGTATCGCGCATGGCACTTAACTGACTGACTGACGTGAGTTTAAAAGCAGATTTTGCTTGAGATATTCTACTATTTTAATTTTTTCTACTAAACAGAGTGCATCTGTCGTAAAGGTTACAGAGGGTGCAGACTAAACCTATTAGTCTTCAACTTACTATGGAGCTGAGTCCCTCTTTTTTCATTAACACTTCTATTTAGTAACTCTGTTTGAATTCTCTCGCCGAAATCCCGATGTAAACTTGATTATTCATTTTGCTATGTTTTCTTTTTAATCATTTTACTCCAAGCAAGGCATTCCGCTGCCATTATTGCGCAGGGGGTTACATAGGGGAAAGTGATGAGAAAGGGTGGATAGTAATAGGAAATGTCCGAAGAAGTGTGGTAGACGGATGAGGATACCGAGGATTGGGGTTGGGTAGAAATGTAGAGTGTTTGAGGGAATTGATGCGAGTTAGTGTGATGGATGTCTATTACATTTAAATTCCTGGAGATTGTAGCTGTCAGGGAAGCAAGTATATGGAACAGAATTCCACAGGCGGGAAGTGCGAGAAAAGAAGCTGTTAGAATAGAAATTGCGGTTACATTTTATCTGTTTCACTGTAAAAGGGTGGGACCTAGTTGCTAATCTAGTATCTCTTGCAAATTCATACCTAGGAGGCACCAGTGACTTAAATAATTCGGAGCAGAAGTCGTAAAAATATTTATAGAAGAGGCACAGGGAAGCCACATCACGCCGGTCAGAGAGTGACTGCAGCCGGGCTGCCAAGTCGACATCAATCACATTACATATCCTTAGTTGTATTTTGTCAAGGACACTGAAGAGAATAGCAGGGGCACCTGACCAGATGTGGCAGCAGTATTCAATATACGGGCGGATGGTAGATTTATAGATGTGCAGGATGGACTTAGGCGGGAAAAACTTCCGGGCCCTGCACAGAGAACCGACTTTCATAGCAGCGGATTTAGCAATGGATTCGATATAGTCCGCTGAGAGTGTGAGGCCAAGGAGGCGTACTGTTTTACTCTCAGGGAGGCAGGCCTGTTCCATGCTAATGGGAGGTAGGAGCGATTGTCTATGATGGTTAATTGATAACAGCTTCGTTTTGGAAGCATTAAAATTTACGAGCCATTTCTTACTCCAGTCCACCACAGATTGAAGGCCCTTCTCAATCTCGGCAACGAGGTTCGCTTTATCGCCCATACCGGATTTTTTATCAAGGCGAGAGTAAAGTGTGGTGTCATCAGTGTACATGCCTACTTATAGCATCTTATAGCATCGGGGAGATCGTTAATGTAGATCAGAAAGAGCGTAAGACCTAGGATTGAGCCTTGAGGGACACCCACGTTCGTATGGTAGTTTTGGGAGGCATGTTGATATTACCTTCAATGTGCGGTTTGAGAGGAATGACTAGATTAGGTCAAACAAATGTCCAGTTATACCATAGCTCCGCAGTTTGCGTAGAAGGCCAGCATGCCAGACTCTGTTGAACGCTTTGGAAATATCCAAGGCAAAGATCCGAGCTTCGCCATTCTTGTCGAGATCCTGGTATATATACTTAGTGATGGCCGTTAGCATATCAGCAGTAGACCTGATGAAGCGGAAAACATACTGTTTGTCCAAGAGGAGCCTGTGGGTCGTGAGATGCTGGACCACCTCGGCCTTGATAATGGCTTCGAACACTTTGCCAAAATTAGGAAGGAGGCTGATAGGGCGGTGATTAGCGGGGTCCGAGGGTTCTCCAGTGTTCATAAATATAGGAACTACAGAGGAAGTTCTCCAACAGGCAGGAAAGCAGGAAGCAGATTGACAGGGGTTGTAGAGTTTAGAGAGGACAGAGGAGAGTTCAGGGGCACATTTCTTCAAGACTATGATTGGGATTCCATCCCCTCCGCTCGCTTTGTTGGGGTCAAATTTAGAGATTATGTTAGATACCAGCAAGTGGGTGATGTGGACGTCATTCAGTTGAGCCTCAGTTCTAGGTGGGAAGTCGGGTGAAGGTACTCCAGACGAATCCAGTTTCGAATTGGTGGAGAATCTGCGAGCAAAGCATTTAACCTTGTCAGCTGAAGAGGTGAGGACTTCAAATTCATTGATTAGGGGGGTGAATTGAGGTTTACTCTTGTTAAGCACGCTTTTACAGAGTCGCCAGTAGTCTTTGGCGCCGAACTTACAGGATGCTCGGCGTTGCTTCATTCAGACAGCAAACAACATCTTAGTTTCGTTGAGTATCTTTTTACACTTATTACGAGCTGAGGCGAAAAGGCACCTGTTTTGGTCCGACACGTGGCTTCAATAAAGCCGGAAGAAGTGATTCCAGTGGGCAATAGCGACCGAGCAAGCGAGAGAGAACCAGGGAGACGAATGGGATTTAAGCTGAAATTTCCTGCCTGGGATGAAAGCATCGATGCCAGCCTTAACCCAAGAGGAGACCTTGGATGCACCGTCTTCGACGGCAAGACTAAAAACGTTGTTCCAAGGGACGTTACACAGGAAGTCGTGGAACGAATCCCAATCTGCTCTTTGGTAGCAGTGGGATATTCTGCTGGTCTGGGTTTCTTGGGTTGAGTGGGGGTGGAATGAAATGTTAACCGAAACTACGGTGTGGTCAGAATTTCCGAGAGGGCAGAGCTGCTTGGTAGTGCAAGAGTCTGAGATGGAAATGAAGTAATGAGTCCCTTCCGTTAGGGTTATTGGAGGAACGCGTGGGTAAATCCACCACTTGCGTAAGAGATTGGGTGATTGAAAAATTCATGGAGTGGATACCAGCAAGGTCGGTGACAGAGTTTTCCAGCCACTTGGTTTGGTGGGCGTTAAAGTCACCAAACACAAATATATGGGCAGATGGATGAGAAGAAATGGCCTTGTCGATATTGTTAGAGATGATATTAAGTACCGAACTATCAGATGGGGAGGGGGAACGGTAGAGAAAGAAGAGATAGCTAACCGAGCTTAGAAGTGAGAGTAAGAAGCACATGAAAGAATGATCCAGGGATTTAAGAGATGTCACCCCAGCTAGAGGGAGGTGTTCGCTGACATAAACATAAAACCCATGAATATTGGAGTCTTCCTGAAGAAGGGAAGGTGACCAGGAACGTAAAACTCAGAAGAGGAGATAGAAAGGTCAAGGTTAGTTTCACATAGAGCTAAAATATGAGGTGAGTTAGTTTGAAGGAATGTTTCTACGCTGTAAAAGTTAGTGCGGATACCTCATATGTTTGCGAAGGAGAAGCAGACAGATTTAGGCATTTTTTGACTAGCTGGTTTAGTTTTGCTGTTTTGTTTGCTTGTTTTTATAGTGATTTACTTAGAGTGTGAGGTCTAGAGTAGAATCAGTCGGTCACTGTTTGCAGCATGTGAAAGATTGAGACTGGCGTAGCCTGCAACATAATGTGGCCTGTTCATGCAGGGACGCCCGTCCATGCGCCATATGGCACAACAGTTACCCCGATATTATTCAGCTGTTGATCAGAGCAGCCTCTCAAGACGCTACGCAAGAGTTCGGGCTCCTAACTATCATTCGGAAGCAGCAACCAGGAAACTGCGAACCCAGTACCCTCAGAATGACGAGACGCTGCCACAATACTCAGTAGCTGAACTAAAACGAAGACCAAAAGAGAAGGGAAATAAACCGGTAACCTCTTTTTAACAAGAAACAAGACGATCACCTCTACTCCTGTTCAAATGAAGAGGGTGGAGTGTGAAACCGGGCGATGAGCTTGGTAGAATATATATATATATATATATATATATATATAAGTGGGGAATTGAATGGTCTCGAATTGGACTACTTCCCAAAATATCAGTAAACATAAACATTAAACATAAAAATAGCGATTAGTGTTTCGGACGGAAGACTTTTCTTCACACACTCATGCCAATATGTAATTTTAAAGACCTCTTATAACTATAATGACTTTGTGATCCGAAGTTAAATTAAGGTAATTTCAATAAATATTGTTAAATTGACGGAAATTAACAGACAAGACTGTAGCAGACGGTTAGCACGATAGACATGAATGCCTTGATAAACTTATAATCGGCTGTAACATCTTTTCAGCTTTTAGAACAAACTGACAGTCTGGGTGATTGTAATTCTGAAAAGATAGCTCTCTTTTACCTCAGGCTGAGATTGAGATAGGCAGCTAAAATCAGCGCCGTGTGCAATAACTGCACGTGGCTTAGACTACACATCACCCAGTCCCTAATTCACCAACAAAATATGTTCAACTTTTCTTAATCATTTAGAGAGATTATTAAGAAAATTCCTTGAGTTCTTTCTGGAACTGTTTTCAGAATTTTCTCTGCGCGAGAAAATGTTATCGTAGGATAAATATTTCTATTTGGTTTTGTTTCACTTTTTTGTTCGTCTGTTTTCTTAATCAACTCGACACTTTTATTTTTTGTTCAACACCCGACATATTCTCAATTACAAACGACAACCCCCTAACCAATAAGATAAACTCTCTGTGCAACAAAAATTTCATACGTACATTGATTTCGCGGAGTTTAAATGTGAAAATCTAATTTCTCTTTGTTTTCCAACACTGATTTCTTGTTTCAGAGAATAATTCGATATAGACTGGATGAACAGATATCGACCAGACCAGTAAATTGACATTTATATTGATAGATCGATGTATTGACCCGAGAAGGAGAAATACGAAAACAATCAGGGGCCTCTCAATCAACTGACAAGAATTTTATTATGCTGTTGTGCAATGGTTACCCTTGTAGTCTTTAAAGCTGTTGACAGTTATTTTTACTCTCTCGGGTTGGTATCATACAAATAAATAACCACGCAAATCATGAATTGAATACCTAATAAAATCGAAGTGTAGAATTAGACGTATATTCATTATTTTTTGTATATTGTGCGTAAATTCAACATAAGAAGTCCCATTAAAATATGATTTTGGAACCAAAGCATACTTAATGAACTTGAACAAATGGATGACGGAATAGGGCTTAGGAAAAATAACAAAAAACAAAATTTATTAAGAGCTAAAAAGGACAGAAAATTGTGGAGGACCATGATCACCCTTCGGACACGGAACATAAAGAAGACAAAAGACAAAGAGATTTTTTTTCTGTTTCAGTTAGTCAAGTTCCATAAGTGATACACGCTTGGGTGATCATGTCTCGAAATAGACATGACTAACTGGGCAAAAGATTTTTCTCGCAGTAGGTTGCCATTACTTTCTGTGGTAAACTGGTTGCCATCCCAATACAGAACACAATCTGTTTTTCTGTTCAACCCATAACTGGAGGGAGAAGAGACAAATACCTAAGGGTATTTTTGCGTAAGTAAATGCAACGGATTCAACTGAATTCGAACTCGGCTCTCCGATTTCTCATTCCGTTTTGATACCCATAAACTCTTTTATTCACTATGTTATCATGAATTGTTTCTACCGTTGATGATGCAAAGACATATATAAAATCTCACTCCGACACTTGTTTACTTTTGCCTTTTATCAAACACGACCAGTGCTTATTATGACCCCTAACTTTTTAAGAAGTGAAGAACGTACTAAGGGGGAAGGGTGGAGTAGGTGTTAAAGTGTACACCATTAATAAAATAAACACTAGGGAAATAATTTCGCTTTCATTTAGGCAATTTAAGATACTGTTTAAGATACTATTAAGTTGTTAGAAAAATAATGTTCACTTTCAGAACCATAATTTTATTCTTGCAAAATTAACTGTAGAATGTTGAAATTAGTCAATATAAGAGGCTTGAGCATCTATGCACCTCTGCCATCGATAAGGTTATTTATTCCTCGTTGATATAAAGTTATTGGCTGTGATACAACGAAATCTTTGAAAGCTGATTCCACCTCTTGTTTGGACCTAAAAGTTTTACCATTTAAAAATGTGCTTACGTGCATTAAAAATCGATAATCAATGAGTGTAAGACCAGAGATTAAGGAGGATGTGGTAAACTCTTGTATCCCAAGCCTGTGAGTTTTTGCATAGTCACTCTTGTAGCAATTAGACGCTTATTATTGAACTATGTCGATTCATGCAGGTCTCATTTTTTTGCAGGCGAGCATACATTTCAGCAAGTTGATTGCAGTAAAGTTCTGCACTAATGCTCTGTAGTAGATGAAACCAATTGCAGACCGCCAGGCACTCAGCATAATATTTTGATGATGCAACTTTGACTTTGGAAAATATTTGAGGGACTCTTAACCACCAAGCCTCTGACCTGTTCGTTTATTGTTATAATAAGGGGTCCACTTTTCATCAAAAGTGACTGTTTGGTGAAGAAAGAGATCATTGGTGCTACGCAGAAAGAGCATCGAGCTCACTTCGAAACGCTCAAGTTTTTTATTTTCATTGAATCTATAAGGAACCCATTTATCGAGCATTTTCACCCTGCCAATATTCTGCAAATGGCGTGAGACTGCAGTGCTGGCAACAAGCGTCTGAGATGTTTCTCTGACACTTTGATGTGGGTTTTGCTCAACAACTACTTGCACTTGTTCGTTTTCAAGTCTGCATGACCGTACTCTACCGTCTTCATCTTCAAGGCTCACATTTCTAGAACCACCTTCGTACTGACCGGTCACTTGTAGACCCATCTCCGCATACACTGTTGATATGTAACTCGCTTCCATATTCTTGCTTTCCTGACGGCAACAACCTCCAGGATTTTAAATGCAATGTTAATACACATCTCTTAACCACTTGACTCTAGTTCTTTCTACACCACCCTGTATAACTGTTTCTTTCTCTCCACCTTTGCAATTGTCATCATACCTGTATTCCCATCCCTTACTGGTTTGTCTTTCTCTTTACTGTCCTCCTATCTAAACTTTTTACTCTTATGTAGCCCCCTGCACATCGGTGGCGTTACTGCCTTGATCGGGGTGATGCGATTAAAAAAAATATTGGCAGACGTTTGGGAGGCACTGTGCTCAAGTTTAAACTCATCCAAGAAAAGTAAACGAATATCATGTTTTGGCATGTTCCTAATTAAGTACTTCTATGCTTCAAAAATGTTTCTGTATGAAAAAAATTAAACATTATTAAAGAGAAGAGGATTAATTATTATGTGTACCAAAATTCACCGAATTCACCGAATATATTCCAATAAATACGATTTTAAAATGTCTTTTCAAAATACAACTCTTCGAGCGGTCATTATTTTTGTAACAACCTAATATTTTGTGTGTAATGAATAGATATTATTGATTTGTATTTGTTAACCACATATATATAATGACCACATGTATATAATGGCCACATGCATATAATGACCACATTTATATAATGACCACATGTACATAATGGCCACATATATATACTGACCACATGCATATAATGACCACATATATATAATGATCAGATGCATATAATGACCACATGTATATAATGACCACATGCATATAATGACCACATTTATATAATGACCACATGTACATAATGGCCACATATATATACTGACCACATGCATATAATGACCACATATATATAATGATCAGATGCATATAATGACCACATGTATATAATGACCACATGCATATAATGACCACATTTATATAATGACCACATGTACATAATGGCCACATATATATACTGACCACATGCATATAATGACCACATATATATAATGATCAGATGCATATAATGACCACATGTATATAATGGCCACATGCATATAATGACCACATTTATATAATGACCACATGTACATAATGGCCACATATATATACTGACCACATGCATATAATGACCACATATATATAATGATCAGATGCATATAATGACCACATGTATATAATGGCCACATGCATATAATGACCACATTTATATAATGTCCACATGTACATAATGGCCACAAATATATACTGACCACATGCATATAATGACCACATATATATAATGATCAGATGCATATAATGACCACATGTATATAATGGCCACATGCATATAATGACCACATATATATAATGACCACATATATATAATGACCACATGTATATAATGACCACATTTATATAATGACCACATTTATATAATGATCACATATATATAATACCCACATGCATATAATGACCACATATATATATCATGACCACATATATATAATGACCACATTTATATTATGACCACATATAAATGTGGTCATTATATATAATGACCACATGCATACCACATATGCATGACCACATGCATGACCACATATATATAATGACCACATGCATACAATGACCACATATATATAATCACCACATGTATATAATGACTCCATGTATATAATGACCACTTATATAAAATGACCACATGTATATAATGACCACATGTATATAATGACCACATGCAAACATAGAAATAAATATCATCTTGAATACTTAAACCCTGATTAACTCGTCTCTTCACTTTTCTTTTTTCGTTTTTCTTTATTTATTTATCTATTCATTTATTTATTTATTTTTATTTATTTATTCATTTATTTATTTATATCCTTTCTTTCATTGTTTTTTATCATTATTATTATATATATATGCATGCATACATATGTGTAGACATTCTTTTATATTTTCTTTTTCTTTTTTAAATGCTTTCGTTAACAGAAAATAAATAGGAATAAAATAAATTAAATAAACAAAAGCTACCCACTGTTACATACGTTAAATATGGCCCCCAAAATATTCAACATTTATTTTTTTAATTTTTTTTTAACTCCTACAATTTTACTTTTATTTTTAGGTTTCGGTATAAACAAAATTAAATTAGAGATTTAAAAATGAAAAAAAAATGATATCCCAGATATATAATTATCAACAACTTTAAACAATGCTAGTAGCAAAAAACAAAATTCAAATCTAGAAACGATCAGTTCAAAATATGCACCTGCTGATCGCATAGTGCATGAGACTCTTAGTCGTGTTTATATATATAAGATTCAAAACTGCTCAGTTTCGTATTTTCAGAAAATAATCGGATAAAGAGGATGTGCTTTACTTTAGGGAAAATAGAACCTTTCTTTTGCTGTATCGATCTAAAACCCACTGGATAAAACGGTGGTTTCCTCTACAAAGTGGGACACAATGTATTTTCTTTTCTAAAACTTCTCGAAAGCACAGGTCGATTTAGGTAACTCCACTCATTTTCGATACCTAACTTTTAGATTGAATTTTTAAAAATAAAAAATTTTCTTGAAACTTTTATTTTAGTTTTAATTGAAAGTTAAATGATTAAATTTACTATTTTCAGTAAGCAAAATACTCTGATGTTTTTCAAGCATAAATTATATTGCTTGGAATTTAACATTTTTCAATTTTTCAAATTTTTCAATTTTTTTCCCCCTTTTTGAGCGATCGACAAATTTGTAAACAAAAGCTAATTCTCGGCTTTAAAAATCTTGCAAAAATAAAATATACATCAGTGACACATTATTTTTGGAAAATTTGCAAAGTTAATATTAAATTAATCTGATTTACACAAGTATTACTTATTTATAGCATGAAATTTATATTAAAATTATTTCTTTATCACAGAGCGTTCAGATTTCTGATTTTTGCCGTAACTTATTGACAGATGATAACAGGCAGATGTTGAGAAAAGCTAAGTATAGGTGACCAGAATTGACATAATTGTCCAATTTTTTTCCTGTAAAGAGAAAAACTGGGAAACACATCACCTTTAAATGTAACACAGAAAATAACATATTAAAAAAAACTTCAAATACATAAAAAAATAAAAAAATAAAAATGCGATGTCTCAACGAGTTGTATTAAACTTTTCAATTTTTTATTAGTAAATATAGTCTCCACTTAATAACTTAATGACCTAACCGCCACAAGGCTTTGTAGAATTTGTAAAGGTTTTTGAAACTTTATAAAATAATCATAGTTAAGAAAGAAAAAATTAAAACAATTCTTTTTATAATTTCATTATTCATCCAAAAAAATTTTCTTCAGTCTATAATGTCCTTTATGTTTATGATTTATAAAAACAATTAAAAGCTTATCTAATTAAAAATTGTCATGGTTTTATTGCATTTTTATTTTACTATTTGGAGCAGATTTTCGGAAAAATGGCTAAATGTTTAAAAAAGTAATAAATGCTTTACATTTTCCAATGAGTCCTGCGTTTAACTAATAAAGCAAATTTTTGCTACAAAATTGAGTTTATTGAAATTTTATGAATTTACGTGGAGTTGGCGTGACAGATGTAAAAAAGTAAATATATTTTTACAAAGATTTCTTAAAAGTCTACTTCCAAAAATAATTTAATTCATTTGTAAATAAGTCCTGAAAGTTTCATTAAAATCCGACAATTATTTGCAAGAATGCTTGATTTTTGCAAGAATTTCCAAATTAATGTGTTTTTCACCGAAAAAAAAAAAAAACTAAATTACGTAATATTACATTATCCATTGTAAACTCTGGTAAAAATTTGTTTACCCGCTGACGAAAATCAAAACAAGATATTTTTCCAAAATTTCGATCATGTTAGAAAGGATTCAATTTTTTTTTACCTAAAAAAACATTTACCGAGGTTTTTCGCTCTACCAATATTCTGCAAATGGCGTGAGAGTATTGCAATGCTGGCACCAAGCGTCTGAGATATTTCTCTGACATTTTGACGTAGGTTTTGCTCAACCAAAATTGGACATTAAAATGGCAGAAAAAAATATTATGGTTAAGTTTTTTTTTTTTAGGTGTTTACTCGTGCAACAAGACTGGCAACTGGGTCCCACCCATTCACAGTCAGGTTAGTCAAATGCAGACGACAATTCTACTCTTGCAGCTTCTTCTCTCGCACTTCCCGCCTGTGGAACTCTCTCCCATATTCTTGCTTTCCTGACGGCTACAACCTCCAGAAATTTAAATGCAATGTCAATACTCATCTATTAACCACTGGACTCTAGTTCTCTCCCCACCCCCGTATAACCTTCCCTTTCTCTCCACCTATGTATCTGTCATCGCACCTGCATTCTCAGCTTTCTATTGCTCATTTCTAACTAGTTTTGTACTCCTCACTCTTTTCTAATTAATCTTTTTACAGTTATGTAGCCCCCAGCTCATCAGTGGCATTTCTGCCTTGCTCGGGGTGAAATGATTAAATATATATATATATATATAATTCTGCTTGCTTGCCTGCTTGCCTGCTTGCCTGGCTGGCTGGCTGGTTGGCCGTCCGACACGCGTCCTATCACGCCAACGTGAGGTAGCCCGATCCCGGCAATTGGACATTAAAATGGCCGAAAAAATATTATGGTTAAGTTTTTTTTATATAATTTTGCATGTGATTTTATAATCTTTTTTTTTTTCAGAACATAAATTTTATAAATTTTATCCAAATGATTTTTTTCTTCACGCATTTACGGCTATACTTTTTCTTGTAAAGGAATTTTTAATAACACAATATTGTTTTTTTTTTTTTATCTAAGAGGACATTGACTAGTTAGATTAAGGTGAAAAGAATTTTTACTTGTGTTTTTTTTTTATGTAGTGAAGTATTGAAAGTATTATTATTAGACTCTACAAGAACATCCAAGAGTGGGATTTAAAAAAAAATTAAAATAAATTTTGGGGGCTAAGCTTATATGGGAACTTGAGGACGGAATTATTTTAATGTAGTTTTAAGGTTATCAATTTCTGTTTTTTTTTTCATCATCTAAAATGAAAATATCATCTACATAGTAGACATATATTTTTGGTTTGGTAACTTTTTAAAAAACCGTGTTTCCGACATGGGATATATAAAAATAAAAAAAACCGAGAGCGTTTCTCATACTTACTCCGTTAGTTTGCATATAAATATTGCCGTTATGGTCATAGAAGAGAACTTTTGTGATGCAGGTATGCAAAAGTCTTTTGAGAATATTAGATTTGATAGATGGGGGTGGAATTGAATTATGTTTATATACATAGTTAATGGTTATATGAATGGTTTCAGCAACAGGGACATTATTAAATATATGTTCAACATCAAGTTACGCGAGGTTTGGTTTTGTAGAGTTAAGGATTTTTAGGAAATCGTGAGTTGACTTAATGCTATAATAAGTGGATAGATATGGGGTTTATTTATTTTAACGTTACCGTATTAGGTTGATAATCTAAACTTATTTATAAATGGAACTTTGTCTGTGTGTGTGTGTGTGTCCGTTACCTATAGACTCAGAAACGTCTGAACCAATTTTCTTGAAAATTTACACAGTTGTACTATAAGCGTCTGCGTGTGTTCTTAGCTATATTTTGTGTCGAGGTACCCCCGATAAATATCGAAAATCGATAATCGAAAAAAATCGGGTTATAGAAGGGGTGGTCCGATTTTAATCAAATTTGATACACTCATAGACAAAGATATAAGAAACGATATTTAGAAGTTTCAAGGTTGCAGTTCTTACAATAGTGCAGAAAATCGATAATATATATATAAAAACAGCAAGATGTTTGTGTGTGTGTCTGTTTATCTGTCTGTATGTCCTTTATACAAATCCACAATTTTTATCCGATTCTCACCAAACTTCACACAAATATTCTTCAGGCTGAGTCTGAGGTCCAGAACCATGGATTAGTTTTAAAGCTTTCATTACACCCGAGCAACGCCGGGCTATACTGCTAGTTACCAATAAGTTTTTTTAATTTTCAAGGATCCTACAATAGGCTGATAATTACCAAAAATTTTGTTAATTTTCATGGATCTTACAATTGCGTTGTTAGATATTTTGAGTTTTTTAACATATGTTTCTCAAGTTTTGGTGGTGTTTTTATTTAGTATTGTGAATTTAGATCAGTCATCAATAAAAGGCTGTAATCTTTTGTGGTAATTCAATTTATCCAAAACTAGCGGAACCCGTGGAATTTCCACGGAAGGATAATTATGATTTCCTGGAGAAATTTTACTTTGTCGCACTACAAATGATAGTAACGTCTTCAAACATAAAGGTATTGGATAATAAAATAACGATAACACAGAGTGTAATTTTATTTAAATATCTATAAAAGTAATGACCATAGAAGCTACTTTACTGTAATCTTATATATGCACTGACTATAACCAAAATAATGTACGCTATTTTGTGAGAGATTTTGAAAGAGGAAAAACAACTTTTTTATTACTGAAAAATCATGGCTCCTGTGTTCATTGTAAACAGAAAAAAAAAACAACTGAGTAATGGCCAAGGGTATAGAGGTCAGAAATTTTGTTATTAGGTCGCGGGATACGACAACAAACCTACGTATTTCTATTATATTGTACAGTACACATACATATACGCACACAATTACTGCTACAAAAACCATCTTAAGCTACTATTGCTACGGTAATGCTATAGACTCTCCTCTCCTACTCTCTCACTCTTTACTAACTTTCCGTTTGGCAAAGGTGAGAGAAAGGCAGAGGAGAGTAGCGTTTATAGATTATAAAAAGATAGAGGGGAAGGGAAAGCTCGTGCAGAGAGTAAGTGTGTTATCTTTCTTCAGTGGCGTAAGGGACGGACGAACTAAGTAACTAACTAAGGAAGGAAGAAACAGAATTATTATATGATTATATAAGTACTGGATTTATCAGGTCTTCTGATGACGATATTGGGGTAATCTTTTTCACTTCTTTAGTAGCAGTTGCAGGTTTTGTTGGAATGTTGTTGTAGATATTGCGCGGAGAACGCTTTTTGGACCTTTTGCCTTGAGGAGATCTCTGAGATTGCGATGGAATTTTACTAATTTGTCATTTTCCAGTTGGCGTAATGATTGGTGTAGGATTTTAAACTTTGGCCTTCTTTTGTGGGGAAGGCTTACGGCCATATCACGTTGAATACACCGGTTCTCGCTCGATCACCGAAATTAAGCAACATTGAGCCTGGTCAGTACTTATATGGGTGACCGCTTGCGAATACCAGGTCCTGTAAGTGTCTAGTGACGGATGTGCGTGCTTACGGCCATATCACGTTGAATACACCGGTTCTCGCTCAATCACCGAAGTTAAGCAACGCTGAGCCTGGTCAGTACTTAGATGGGTGACCGCTTGGGAATACCAGGTGCTGTAAGGGTTTAGTGACGGATGTGCATTGTGGTGCAGTGGATATCGGCTCGGAAAGAGAAATCGGTGAGACGAGTTCGAATTCCAGTTGAATACCCAGCATTCACTTAAGCACTGGTGCCCTTGGGAAAGGTATTAATCCGTCCCTTCCCTCCAGTTATGGGTTAAATAACAGGGTAGGACTTGGGGACCCTGCCCTTAAAAACAAAATCCCAATGAATATTGATACTCGAAAAGAAAAAATGTATTACTAGACACAAAGCTTATATAAAAAAACAATAAATTGTTGAAAGAAAAAGGTATTACCAGCAATAAATAAATAAAATTTGGTTGGCAATAAATGACCCGCCGATATTGATATGCCATAAAAACAAAACAACCAACCAACCATGAACATTTGTGGGGAGGTTAAATTTAAGTTAGAGTTAGACAATTTGTTCCTAGATTTAGTAATTCCTTCTAATCATCTGTTAGTTTAAGACTGGACAAGTACATGTATTTGTGATTGTTATTGAAAAGTAGAATATTTCTTTGGTATAGGTTGCAGAGCTTTTTTTGTGATTATTTGTTTGTGTTTGAGGTCAGCATGATATGATTGATATGGTATTGTGCTTCTTTATATTCAGGTTCGGTCAGTTTTTTTGTTTTTTTTTTAGTATCATGTTTTTGGATCTCGTTGGATTTCGTTGTATTTCATTTTTAGCTTCTGTTATTTGTCGTTTTTCCTGGATGTTACGTTACTTTCCTTGTTGGCTGCCGGATTATGTAATTTTAAATTTGCTTTTGGGAAGCAAACTCTTTTTTATGCAGGTTTTAACATGCTGTAAAGAAAAACAAGATCACATGAACAATAATACAAAAAACTTAACCATAATACGTCAACGCCATTTCGGTCGGGTTTCAATCCTGGGTAAAAAAGCAATCGGAGTCTAAACGTACTGATGAACTGTGATACGGCGAAACAGATCTGTCTGCGGATGACAATATTTACGCTCTCACACCCTGATTGAGCACTCTGGAAAAATAGTAGACTTTGATAAACAGTAGCTACTCTGGCATGTACGCATCGCTCATTCAGTGAAATGATTAGAGCGCTCTAGCTATTGAGCGCGTATAATGATATGCGCTAAAAAGTCAACGCACATAGCCCAGGGGTAGAGTCGCCGACTGACGACATTTCGGTCGGGTTTCAATCCTGGGTAAAAAAGCAATCGGAGTCTAGCCGTACTGATGAGCTGTGATACGGCAAAACATATCTGTCTGCAGATGACAATATATATATATATATATATATATATATATATATATATATATGCGGATGACAATATATATTGAAATGAATTATAATTCATAACCAATTTAAATGACATGTTGATTTTTCATTTATAAATAATATATTGCTCTGGAAACATACATTGAACTCTCTATATACATATAACACTTAATATTTTATATTAAGTTCATCTTGTTGGATTAACCCCGCCATTTACGCATTTACGGACAGGACATCTATATATATATATATATATGTGTGTGTGTGTGTGTATGTGTGTGTGTGTGTGTGTGTCTGTGTGTAGAGAGAGATAGAGAGGGAGAGAGGGCGGGAGAAAGAGAGAAAGAATTAATATAAAAAGTAAATAAAGTTTGTCACTTCACGGACTGATGATACCTTTAGCATCCCGAATCCAGAGTTTCGTAGGCGGACGTGTCCGTCCACTCTTCAGGGGGTATCAGCAATTTACAACTTATATTTTTCGACTTTTCTTTTTTATGCACTTAACAAGGTAAGTCTTCTTTTAAATTTTGTTAAAGTATTTTTTGATGGATATTTATTTGTAGTATTAATGCCTGTAACGTGGATAACTCTTTTTCTTCAGACTTC